>JAJOOS010007900.1:0-69682 GCA_029582725.1 Solanum chiquidenum
TTTGAAACTAAACGTGCATCTAAATGATTAATGCATTGTTCTTATATTTGAAAATATTGAATGTTTAAGATAATTTGTGTTTTCAACATTTGAATATGAGTAATTTCTTTATTTGTAAACATAGAAGTTGAATCGTGTGTTCTTCGTAGACTGGACCATTTAGTAAAAAATTTGGCTCTGCCATTGTTAATAGTTAGTGATAGTGATGGTGATAGTTGTGATGGTGGAGGTAATTGGTGTTGTAATGATCAACGTGGTGGTGATGGTTGTGATGCTGAAATTGATTGATGTTATAGCTAGTGTCAATGGTATTGAGAAGGATGTGTAATGTTGATAATATGACGGTAGATGTGGTTGATAGTAGAGATTGATCGCATTGGTGATGGTGGTTGATAGTGGTGGAGTGGATATATTATTATAATGATGGAGCGGTAAGTGTAGTAGCGATTGACAATATTGGTTGGCAGCACTGTTGGTTGCTAGTGTGGTTTTGATAGCAGATGTGGTGGTGATAGCATGTGGTTGTCAACAATAATGACGATTAATAATGGTGGTGATAATTGTAATAGCAAAAGTAGTTAATAATGGTGGGTGGTTGAATTGTGGATAATATGGTGATGGAAATTATTCATACACAAAAAACTTTTAATAATATTAAAACTTTATTCAAGACCTTAACGATTAAAACTTATTCAAATAAAAAAAAAGTGTTTAAATCTTAAGGATCTGTTTGATCATGCGATATGAAATCATGACATGAAATTATGAGATGAAGTTAAAGTTTTGTTTGGACATGCAATTTGGACTTTTTATGTTGTGTGTTTTCTTATGAACATAAAAAAACTCATGAGCAGTAAAACTATCAAAATTGTCTCAATTCTTTATATAATCTTACCAAATTATAAGCAAAAGTTTATAAATCACATATTATACTATCACAAAACTTTTTAAAAAAAAATACAATATTTATTGATTAAATTTAAGTCAATAACAAAATAAAATTAAACATAAATTGTAGTGTCTTTAATATAATTCTTCCACATAGTACGGTCAATCTTCTCACGTTGAACTTACATTTCTCGATCAGATGACCAAAAGATGAACCAACATTATTACCTAGAGCCATTTGTTGGTCAATTTGGTTGGTAAATAAATTTGATAAAAAATAAAGAATTTGGTGAATGTAAATGGTAAAGTAGGAAATGATTTAGAGTAAATAAATGGTATAAAAAGTAATGATATAAATTATAACTTTTATTACATATGAAATAAATGGTTAGTAGATATAAATGTGGAGTTGTTTTTATAAAATATAAACTTGTGGGTCAATTTTTGTATTTGAAAAATCTCTAATCGTGATTTGAAATTTTCAAATCATAATTTTTTGGAGAATTTGGGATTTCATCTCATGATATGAAAACGCATGTCCAAACGCCTACTTAGGATATGCGATTTCATCTCGTGATTTGAAATAATGAGATGAAATCAACATCTGGACATGTGATTTCATCTCATGATCATTCAAATCATGAGATGAAATTTTAAATTCTCCAAAAAGCTTAATTTTGAAACTCTATGTCAAAATAACACATTTTTCAAAAACAAATATTGATCCACAAGTTTATATTTCATAAAAAAAAAATCACTATTTTATATCTAAATACCATTTTTCATATATGTTGACAAAAATTATAGTTTATAATAATATTCTTACCAACATTTAAACCATTTATATTGGATATAAGCATACTCTCAACAACCAAATTTATGGTTGATATTATTACTTTTTTTAACCTTTAAATAATTTATAACATATATAAACATTACTCTCACCAACAAAATTTATACTTGATACTCCTTTGTCCAACAACAAAATTAAGAAACTATAAATAGAAGGGTAATTTTACTATATCACCTTTTGAATGTAATAAATACAATCTCTTGAAAAACACAATAGAGAAATGATAATGATAAATTAGAAATAAAGTGGACAAGTATTATTGGACATCTCAAAATGTATAGTGGACAACTATTATTGAACGGAATACTATTATTCTTACCCATTTTTAAACCATTTATATCGAATATAATCATTACTCTCACCAACCAAATTAATAATTGATATTATTATTCTTACCAGTTTTTAAATCGTTTTTATATATATGCGCAATTATCTCTTCATTACATTACACCCCAACATTTTTGGATTATGTAAACAGATTATAAAGTCCTGAAGTTGTAGCTTTTTTAATTTTTGGAAATAGGTGGTCAACACTTATTTGGCTTTGTAATGATCTATTTTTGGTATGGTGTATATCATATATATTCACTTAGTATCATAGAAGATCCGTTAATTCCAAAAAAAATAAAAATAAAGAGTAACTTTCACATTTAGTAAACATAAAAATCATGTTTGTATGTTATAGCTATAGTTTGCATAATTGCACTCCATAACAAACTATGAAGCATCAGATTTGTATAAAATCGCTGGCAGCCTCTCATTTGTATAAATCGTTGGCAGCCACTCATTTGTATGAATCGTTGGTAGCCTCTCAATTCAATTTTATGTGCTTGTATATCTACATAAGATTTGAATTTGTATACAATTGAATTGAAATAAAACGTTTGTCTATCAAATATATCTCTCTCCTGCTTTATACAACACAAATTATACATTATAATTTGTATAATCTTTGTTTGTATAAAGCGAGAAAGAGAGAAAGGCAAAAGAGAACTAGGCAGGGGAAGATCTGTATTTGAATAATTATAAGTGTATAGGACGAAAATATATGTATTTGTATTTGTGTATACAGTTTTCTCTCGCTTTATACACAAAAGCATTTTATACATTTGTATTTGTATAAAGTGAGAGAGGCGACGGAGAGACTGGCAAGCGAGAAATGGAGACTGGCGAGCGAGAAATCTGGAGAGAGAGGCGAATGACAATTGTTTGCTACGGGTTACAATTAAATCAAACTGTGGTTATAACATTTAATTTGAATTAATAATTTGCTATTTTATATAATTTTCCCTACTATATATCATATATTGATAGAGTGGACAAATAATTCATTTTTTCTTAGAATTGTCGCCAGCCAAATTGGTCCAAACTTGCCTTATAATATATAGTTTGTATATTTTTTCCTACTTTAATCTAATAATCAAGGTGATAAACTGACAAGTTAAATTTATCATTAAATCTGTATCAATCGAATTCTAATGTAAATATCGAATAAAAAAAGTTAAATGGATCTCTAAGCTAAGAGTTGTATTGAAGAAATACGAAGAGTTCCAGATTTTTTTTTCTCTGATTATATTTCATTCTTAAATATGTATGTGTATTATACTATGAATAAGTTATATTATGTATAATACAAGTATCCTATTTCTATTCACCATTTCCTAGTAAAAAAAAGGGAACTGAATAAATATATACTACGAAATATTATTTTTACACATGTAAGGATTAATTTTAAATACTACCAGTCTACCCTAAATGAATTCGGTTCCAACAACTACATGATCACAAGTGAATTAACTAATTCATAAAAATATTATATATATTATGCAAATAAAATGACATCGATTTTTTATTTAATAGCTTTGAGAATCGAATATTGTGTTATTATCGCAAGATATTGATAATGACAATTTTTTTGACTTTTTATTCGGTGTTTTACCTGATGTATTCATATTGAAATTTAATTAATTTGAATCAGCGATACATAGGATCCCATCAAAAGAGAGTACTTTTTATTAAAGATTTTTTTTTATTCACCACTCAATCTAAAATATCTAATTAAGAAAAAAAAAAAAAATTCACTACACTATATCTTTTGACGATGACAAAGATGACATATATATATGCAAGTTTTCATGTGTAGTATTTTTTAACCTTTATTATTTGGAGTGTTCTTGGTTCGGGTACCACTCCTAAGTCCCAAACATTCTTCAAACATAAGATAAAAAATTAGTACCCCTCCGTTGTGTTATGTTGCGATTTTAGAAAGATAATTTGACTAATTTTTAAAGCTAAGTTAGATTACATTAATTTGATATTTTAAAATAAAATTTTAGATATTTAAAAATAATACGAAAAGTACTATAAATTGTAAATTTTTTCATAAAAATATAGTGAAAAATATATCTTAAAATATTAATCAAAATACATATTATTTGATTCTCATAAAGGAAATTATGACAACTAACTCGCAATAGGGAGTTAAACTAACTAATATTCAATGCAATATTGAACATAAAATATTTAATTTTTAAAAACAAAAGTTATAACTAAATGGGAAAATTACCCGGTTAAGCAAACTTATACTACTTAATTACTCATCATAGTTATAGTTTGCTATAATTACCACTCGCGATTAACATTAACCATTAATTACGTGGGATGACTTCGAGTTTGTATAATTAGCGACGTTTGTATATGTATAATTCGCCACATTTGTATAATTCACAACTAACAATTCTTTGTTTGATTTGTATTTGTATACAATGGTTTGTATTTGTATATGACGATGATTTCCTTTGGTTTTTCAGTTTTGTCATCATATACATACAATCTTTTTGTGTATAACTTTTTAAAGTTTGTATAAACGTGTAGTTTTCGAATTTTGTATAGTATAATTTTTATAATGTAATTTGTATAATTGTTTAAAGGTGATATGTTTAGGTTTGTATCAATTCGTTATTTCGAGTCTTATTATATCTGTATAATTCAAGACTTTATATTACTCAATCATACAAAAACACGTGAATTATACAAACCTACCTGCTAATTATACAAACGAGATGTGAATTATACAAATTATTGTCCTCTCTAACTCGCCTCTCTCCTCCCTCTCCCATTCTCTATCGCCAGAATATACAAATACATATGTATAATATACAATTATCTAACCGTTATACATATACAATTCACCTCTCTCCCACTCTCTGCCCTCTCTCACTCGCCTCTTTCCTCCCTCTTCCAATCTCGCTCGTCACTCTCCTCCCTATAACATGTAGCTACGAATCGTAATTAGCAAACTATAGCTATGAAGCGTAATTAGGCTATTTTTGAGTGGCTATATACGAAAGTTCCTCATATTAAAATGTATAAAATATAAAATGTAATGATTAATAAAGAAATTAATATATATATATATAATTAAAAATATATCATTTCACTATTATTTCTTTTCTAGATAAAACTAAAACATTCAATGTTTGTTTCCGTGGCTTTCTTTTGTTTCCCTTTAATTAAAGAAACATAGTCAACATCGTTGAACTTTGATTGATTTTGTACATATTATATTTGCTTGTTCCATTCAACTTCTTTTTCACAATTTTGCCAATTTCGTTTTTCATATTTTATTTTTAATATTAACTATTTATTTTAATTTATTTTTAAAAAAAATCCATTAAAACTATACATTATATAATAATAAATTATGAATTTTATTTATTATTCTTAAAAAATATGAAAAAAATTATGAATAAATAAAAGTGAACAAAGAAAGTAATATTATAAAAATAATTTTTTGAGGAAAAGAAATAGAAAAGCAAAGAAAAGATCTAAAGTAAAGCATCTCGATAAAATTTAAATTTAATTGAATTTCAATATAAATATTACACAAAACAAAGAAAGGCAGAGACGTGAGGAAGGAGGAAGATTTATCTAAAAATGGTGAAAGTGGGACCAGTAATCCATTAAAATAATTTTAATATATTAAATAAAAAGTTAAAATTCAAGAGTTATCACAAACAATAATATATATTTTAAATAAAAATATATCTTAATTATTAAACAAACTAAAATTAAGACAAATAAATTAAAACAGAACAAGTAATATTTTAGTTAGTTTCTAGATAATATAAAATATGAATATTCCATATTCGTTTCCGTAGCTCTCTTTGTTTTCGTTGAATTAAAAGAACACTCCACAATCGACATTAACATCGTTCAAATTTCATAATTTCAAATAAGTTAAAATGTTTTATTTATAAAAAAATAAATATATTTTTAATTTCCTTTGTTATTTTATCATCTTTAACTATTTTAGATGAATTTTACAATAAAAAGCAAAAGAATTGGATTTATATATGGTAAGCTTTCAAACAAGAAGAGAGACGTGATGAAGAGAAAGAAAGATACTAATTGACCTTTTTTTTAAGCTTTTTTATTATAAATATAAAAATTTGAAGTATATTTTAATTTAAAAAAAAAAAAAAAAATTGACCAAAAAAGTGCACACACATTTTTTCTAGATTTTGAGATCTTGGTTGTTTGCCAAAACTTAGACAAATTTTATGGCTAAATATTTTTCCAAAAACAACTTGTACAATGTACATAATATCTATGGCCAAAACTTTTCTCCAAACGTTCTTCAGACATAACATAAAATATGCTCATATTATTTAACTCTATGTGATGACATATTTCTTAAGAAAATTATAGTTAGAGAAGTGTTTTACTAGTTAACTTTATTAAAGATGTTTTTTAATTTAAAATTTGATTATTATTAATTCACAGTTTGCTCAGTCGAAGATCTTATAAAAATAATTTTTTTTGACTTTTCAAAATTAGATATAAGATTTATGTACACTTTACGTTCTCTTAATCATGAACATTTTTTTGTTGTTTGTTGTTGAGAGGAAAAGAAAAAATTTACAAGAAATGTTTAATTTGTTAAAATTAATAAATAAAACTAAGGGAGTAGAACACCATCCTTTTCGCCTTAATTATGTAGTTTTATTTTGACGCAAAATTTTAGAAAGTTAATCATTTTGAATTGTGATTTTAAATTAATATATATAGAATATATTAGAATATCGTTTAATGTAATATTTTAAAATAAAAGATTATAAAAAATAAAAAAATATGTGAACTAGTATTTTAATTGTTTCTAGATAATATAAATACTCTAGGCACTTTTGCTTTCTTTTTTGGAAAAATTATATGAAATAACAAACTATTAATTCAAATTAAATATAGCCATAATTTATTTTAATTGTAATCCGCAGCAAACATTTCCTTTTTTTGCCATCTGGTTCGATATACAATTAGTCATTTTCGGTATACAATTAGTCATTTTATACATTTCGGTATAAAATGTATAAAATGCGTTTGTGTTTGTATAAAGCGAGAGAAAAGTGTATATACAAATACAAATATATATATTTTCGTCCTATACACTTATAATTATACAAATTACAATGTATAAATGAATTTATAAAAAACTTAACAATTTGTATAAAATTGGATGTTTGTAGCGAATTATACAAATCAAAAACTTCATAGCAAATTTTATATTTGCTATGGAGGGCAATTATGCAAACTATAGCTATAACATACAAATATGATTTTTATGTTTGATATATGTGAAAGTTGTTCATCTTTTTTATTACACTTGATGTTTAGTATTTATATTGAAATTTGGCTAAATTTGAAATTCGCACAAAAAAATCCATATCGAGTGTCCTGTATTCATATTAGAGTCTGACTATATCCATGACTAAATTTAAATTCGCACGAGAAGTTCACATTGAGTATTTAATATTTATATTGGAGTTAGAGGCGTATCCACGATTTCGAGATAATGAGTGTACATACTATTAATTTTTTTTATATTATAGGTATAAAATTAATTCTTTTATATATATATATATATATATATATATATATATATATTAAGTAATTAATTAAAATGTCAGAAGTGCTACCAATATCCACTTAGAGATTGTGTTATCTAATTTTAAATCCAACCATAACCGTTGTTGGTTACGTAGCTTTCTTTTGTTTCCCTCAATACAATAATCACTCCATTGTTGACACAGACATCTTTTTTAACTTCCATGAATTTTCCAACTACTGTATCTATAAATTACTTGCATTCATTGCCTTCTTCACAATTCAAATCCACCATTTCTGTGTGTAGCTCAAAGCTCCTTACAAAAATGGCGAATTCCGGTCCTCTGAAACCAAACGCAGTTCCGAACTCCGATCGTCTCGAACAACTGAAACTATTCGACGAGTCGAAAATTGGAGTTAAAGGTCTTGTTGATAAGGGACTTACTACCATACCCAGTTTCTTCATCCACTCGGAAGAACCAAACCCGGAACCCAAAACCCGACCCGGTAATAATCACTCCATACCCGTCGTCGACTTCTCTGCTCCTCGGGAAACGGTCGTTGAACAAGTTCATCGTGCTTCAACGACCTTAGGGTTCTTCCAGATTATCAATCATTCTGTTCCGGTCAACGCTATAAACAGAATTGTAGGTTCGATTAAGTCGTTTAACGAACAGAATGATGAATTGAAGATGAAGTATTATAGTAGGGATATTACTCATGGAGCAGCGTATTCTACGAATTTTGATTTGTACAACTCGAAAGCTGCAAGCTGGAGGGATACGTTGCAGGTGAGATTGGCGCCTACTCCGCCGGATTGGGAGTATGTGCCGGAGGTGTGTAGGGAGGCAATTGCTGAGTGGGATAAGGAAGTGGTGAAAATTGGGGAAGAATTGATGGGTTTGTTGTGTGAAGGGTTAGGAGTGGAAAAGGATAGATTGAAGGAATTGTCTTGTTTGGATGGAAGAGTTATGGCTGCACATTACTATCCTTATTGTCCACAGCCGGAGTTGACGAAAGGGCTGACGCCGCATACAGATCCCGGTGTGTTAACGGTGTTGGTGCAGAATGAAATGACTGGATTGCAAGTGCAATTTGGGGAAGATTGGGTGGATTTGAAGCCGATTCCAGGGGCTATTGTGATTAATATTGGTGATATTCTTCAGGTATACTCTGTTGCTTGTAATTAGATTTGTATAATTTGCATGCTTGAAGGATATTGTTATGGTTTGTTTAGCACATGGGTTGGCCTCATTACTATTCTTTACTTAAATATAACAACTTGGCTTCACAACATGAATGTTAAAGGGGTTGTTTGGTAGCTGGTTAGAGTTATGCAAGTATTAGTTATTAGTAAGATAATATACAAATGTCATCATAATTTACACATGTATTAGTTATGCGGTTTCTAATTGCAAATCAAATGTCGTATTAGTTTTATATATGAATAACTTATTTCCTAACTAGCTACCAATTGTTTGTTATACTGAAATTAGTACATGAATAAGTTGCTTTTTTACCTACCATACATATGTGCTAGTTGAACCAAGGCCCTGGGATGAGTCTAATCCAATAAGTTGAATGGTGTTTTATGCTTGAGATGAATTTGATCGAATCCATGAACATGTATGACGATAAGCAAATTGGATCGAAATTGATTACAAAATGCAAACTTGTAAGACTATTTGTGTCTGGTGTCAATTCTTTTTAGGACAAGGTTAGGCCAATTCCTAAACTTTTGACTTTTAGGTCAAAAACTTGCCCTAGGTGGTTAGTAAATATTTGAGGAATGAATTTTATCAAGCTTGTGAGCTTACTGGGTGAATTTAGTCATGTTCTCATTTGGCTGTGTGAATCTCAAAGCAGCTTTAGCTGTTGGTGTTGGACCGGAATTGATTCGAAAAATGCAAAATGTAGACTTTATCCAAGTTCAGATTCAATTCTTTTAGGATAAAGTTAAGACCATTTCCTGAACTTAGGAGACCATTTAGGTAAAAAGCATGTTCGAGGTCTATGCTGTTATCTGCTCTTCTTTTAGCATATAGGCATGTTTGACTCGTTTATGCGCGATTGATTGTTATCTTTCATTGTGGTATTTGGTTTCTGATTATAAAACCTATGGGTGCATGATGGAAGAGGTGAGGGGGTGAGTGGTGACTAATGAATGATCTTGGTAGGTGAAAGAACTCTTTAAATTAGCTATTTGCTTATGAAAAGTCCTACATGAGACAACCTCAATGCCATTCAAACAGATTATTCTGTTTATATTTTGTTGGATTGTCTGATAAAAGAAATAGCTTTTGCTTTTCTCGAATAAGCATTTGCTTACCAAGGAAAACAGAAGATTGGGGATGAATCTCCTGTTCTTATATGACACTAAGATTTTTCAGCGATAAATGTGTGAACTTGGAATATTTCACACCCTCTTAAGAGTAACTTGTAAGGTCGAATTTTCTAATTGCTCCAACTTTAATTAGTTGTTAGCTTTAGTAGATACAACAAATTTCAACTTTGGGACGTTAAATTGAACATATTTTGTCATTACTGGGAGGGTTCAAAATTGTTCATTTTATGGCTCACATTGTGTAGATTTGAGAGCATCCATGTGCCTTTTGCTATAATATTAATCAGGAACTGATCTTATATTTTACTAGTTCAAGGAGAAGTTAAATTGCCTATACAAAGGTGTCATATTAGACCAATGCAAATCATTTTCATTTGTTTCTTGACTGTTCTTTTTCCAAGGAATTGCAACATGGATTGTTTAGTATCTTTGAGGAACACTTTATTATCCCTTTAACTGAATGGATCAAGTCACACTAACATAAAGATGTCATTATAACAGCCGTACCAAGATTAATAGAATCTGTAGCTGAAGTATTGTGCATTAGGTGCTTTAACAGATGAAGTTTTAGGTTGCATTGCAGTGGCAGATGATTTTCAATGCCGATTCTTCTTATTTGAGCATTTTCCTTTCTTATAAAAGAAAGCTATCATGTTTGCATTTTTCTCATTTTGACTCTTGTGATAAAGGCATGCCTACATGTTCTCCAAGTTTAGGTATCCAAGACTAGCATGCATGCTTGTAGGGTTCAAGAGAGTAAAAATTTGATTTTGCATTGCTATTGACCCGAAATTTTCATTTCAATTGCTGAATGTTGACATACATGCTGCAGGTTGAATAGGAAGTTCATTCGCTAGTGTATTTGTTCTTGTAATGTTTTGGTATGACATTTAAAATTGCTGTAGAACTTTGTTGGTCTACAACAGTTCTTTGCCTTGTGGTTGGAAACATGTTCAATATCTAGGAAAACCTTGTTTTCATAATTTTCTTTCTCATTTTAGCCTTCCATTAAGGTCTATCAGAAACAACCTACTCCACAAAGGTAGGTATAAGGTTTGCATACACACCAACCTCTCCAACCCCACTTGTGGGAGATATATTGTTGTATTTTAGCCTTCCACTAAAGACAAGCTATTTTGATTGCTTGTAGTACATTCTGATGCACCTTTGTCTTTCTGGCATGCCTACACTAACTCGCACCATGACTTCTTTCTGGAACTCGTGTTATTCAGCAAGAAGCTTGGAAAGATGGTGATGTTGCATATACAGTTTCAAAAAAAGATGGTGATGTTGCATATTTGTTTTTGATGAAGACTTTGATTCTTAATATTTCAACCAAATAATTGTCATTCTATAGACCTATCTTTTAATTTCTCCCTTGAGCTCCATCTCCTATATACTCTTTCCATGTTGAGAAATGTTATTTTGGGTGAGTCACAACTCACAACCAACAAAAAATGGGTGAGGGCATCTTCAGCTTTTGACAATTAGTTTGGTGGCCTCAGTTACTGACACTTGAGTTAATGTGGGAATGATTTTGAGGGGCAATTGTGTTTTTAACTATGCTAATGCATGCATTAAAATCTTTTGCATCGCTCATACCATGATTTTTCATATATTAGTTATACATAGCATAACACCAAATAGAGTGTATACATAGATTGAAAATGTGTGCCAAACAACAAAGTATTAATAGGCACCCAAGGGTGTGGCCTAGTAGAAGCCAATGAAGTGATTGAGACCCATGTCTTAGGTTCAATTCCCAGCATAGATTAAAGACACTAGGTGATTCTTTCCATTTGTCCTTGCCTTGGTGGATAAAGTTACCTGGTTTCTGTTGCTGGTGGCAGGCATCCCGGGGTAGTAATGGTAGACACAACTGAGACCAAAATGCTGTGTCAAGAACAACTATCAATATGCTTAATTTTGACTTTTGCTGGTGCTTTTTTCCTGAACATAGTCTAGTTCAATGCCTATCTTTTTTGTTTCTCATGCTTCCTCAGAACAATACGTATCATGATGAATCGATTTCACTTTTACAGATAATATCGAATGATGAATACAAGAGTGTGGTGCACCGAGTTCTAGCCAACCCTTTTCAAGAACCCCGCGTATCAGTTGCCATCTTCTTTAACCCAGGCCAAAGAGAGAACTCATTTGGACCTCTCCCTGAACTAATATCAGGTGAGAAGCCAGCCGTTTACCGCGAATTCATGTACAAGGATTATATGGGGAAATTCTTTTCAAAGGAGTTGGATGGGAAGACTTTGACAAATTACTACAGGGTTTCAAATCAAATATAAGAACATCTTTATATGTGTTGCATCACATTACTGTTCTTATACATATGTTGTGGAATAAGAATACTGTAAAGTAGAAAATTTCATCAAACATATATATGCTTGTAAATGTTCTGTACTTTAAACATGTGTGATGATATCTATAATATCTGTCTTGATTCTCTTTAATTGTTTTATTGTCATTATAAGTTCTATTTGCAACCCTTTGTACTGGCCATTGTAGCACGTGCCTCGCCCAGGGTATTTTTGCACCGATAATATGATGGATGGTAATATTGATCCTTTTCCCCTAATAATTCTATTTTTATACAACTTTTACATTTTCAAGAACTTAAATTTATTGAAATATCTAAGTTTTATTCTGACATGATATATTTTACTATATTGCATTGATATTTTCTTCACTATCAATAATATTGTATGTACATCTCAAATTTTATTTGACCTACCATCAATCATTTGATTCCAAAAATCAAGAGAAATAAAGTATTACGAAAGAGAACAAAAAATACATAATTGCAATTGTTGGTGCATCAACATCATAGTTATTTTTTTTTATTTTGAAGAAAGAAACTATAATTGCAATATTTCCAATCATAGTTACTTTTCAATTAATTTATAACTATAATAATAAAATAACATCAACTTGCCATTTTTTTCTTGTTTCCTTACTTTGATTAGGACTAATTGAATAACAACGTTTTTCTAATTATATTAGTCATACTCTTATTTGAAGTATCCCACAATAATAATGCATCAAATTAAATATACAAGTAGTTTCAACGTTATAAATATCTTTATTGGATCTATATTGATACAACACGATAAAGTGAGGAATAATAATTGATAATATGGCCCGTAAGGATGATCAAGTTAGTCTAGCATGTGATATGTCTTCTAAACATGATTTTTTCGTTGAGCTCGTCGCACGAAGTTGACTAACGAAAAAGATAAATGGTACTATGGTCACGTTATGTCGACAAAGGACCCACCTCAAAGACAAATTATTGTGATATTTTTGCTAAATGTATGGAGCTACACAAGTGTGAAACATATTATATAGACTATGTAACCAATTGTTAGTGTATAACTTTTGACTAGTAATTGATTGCCATAGTCAACTTCATGTATAACAACTACTGTTTAATCGAATCTCTAAATTTTCACATTATTTTAATCAATTAATCACATTTGTAATATGGTTTAATTGAGAATATATTTCTTTGTATTTTGAAATCAAGCACTAATATCCCTACAATATGAATATTCTATGCTTATTATAGTCCCCCATTAGACATTCGAATTAAGATTCTATTTGTTTATACTTAATAAAGATCTTAATCTTTATTGATCATTGTTCAGATCTTATTCCTTAAGCATATTATTTTTAAGGTCAAGATTTTAGCCATGATTAAGATTTATAATGAAATTTTAACATCATTAATTCAAAGTTTCTATAGAAATGACAATTCATCGTTATTCCATTTACTTTGATGATCACTAATTAACTGCGACCATTGTTGTTCACCATTATAAAATACCACCACCCTCAACCACCATGCTCAGCCAAAACCATCACCATAGAAAATTTCTCACAATTAATCATCAGCATAGTAATCATCAATTATCGTCAGCTATCACTATCATCCATCACAATTATCCGTCACGCCACCACCATCAATACCAATATCAATCACCACAATCAACAGTCATTATCACCAGTACCCACAATTTGCAATTATCACCTTCAACCACGCACAATCATAAATCGCTCTAACAATCATCATTCTCAGCTATCATTATATATTCCAACCAACATTTACATTCACCTTCACCATTAGCTATCTCCACAATTATCAGACGACAACAATTATCATTAATCACTATTATCAATCACTATCATTAACCAACATCATCCTTAATCTCTACTCACAACTTCTACGTACTAACCGCCATATAATTTACTTAAAATGTTTTCTTAACCCAAAGTTAACGTTAACGTTAAACTTGTGTGGATGTACAGTTTGACCATAGAAAACACATGAAATTCACACTTATTATTTCATCTTTACATAACACATGAAATTCATGCATTTTATATGGTCAACTATGCGTTAACACTAATTTAACGTTCAACGTTAACTTTGGTTACATAATTCCTTTTATTAAAACGAGGTTAACCTATTTATTTTCTTATTTAATTAATTTATTTGTTTAGTTTAAACTTCACAAAGAAAATGTATGTGATAAATCTTTTAAATCTCTTATAGTCTTAAACTCTTAATTAAACTAATGATATATAGAAGGTAACAAAATGCATTTTAATTTCGTGATCTTAAAAACGATATATATAAATTAGTTGGAATTATATAGTTATCAAAAAAATGAAAAAGCCAATAATTTTTAAACGGATCACAAAATAAAGTATTGCCTTTTTTTTATTTATTAAGACAAATAAATCGAAATGAAATTTGTTACTCCTCCTACTCCTAATCCATATTAAGTGAACTGTTAGTGTATAAACACACTATTTAAGAAAGATATTTAAAGACAAAAATTAAACTACTTTTCACTATTACCCTTTTGATTATTCTTAAATTATTCTCCTCAAAAATGCAAAATACTTAAGAATTTATTGAAAAAAAGGTAAATATATTTTTTATATATAAAGTTTTTAACAATTCTCTTAAACTTAAAAAGTATCTTAATAATTCACTTAATATGAACTAGAAGAAGCGTATTTGTTTATTTTGTGAATCTATTTTCATTATAAAAATAATTTTTGTTTTGCACCATTTTTGTTTAGGACTCCACTTATAAAAATATGTCCACTTTTAGTATAAAGCTAAATCTGACAACGATTTTCTCGTCAACTTGGGCACTAAAATGATGATGCATAGAATCCCAAAAGTAGATATTCCAACCATTTTTGTTGAGATTTCTTTATTCTTTATTAGAGATATTAAATTTATGTCTTGAATAAAGATTTGAGTTAATTGTTTTAATTAAAATTAAAATCAAATTAATTTAATAATTTTTAAATAATTAAAAACCAAATTATAATTCATATTTATCTATTTGATTACTGAATAATTAGAAAATATTTTTCATTCTTTTTCGGGTTATAATCCGTTATTGTCCTTTTATTATGATTAATATAATTTTATTAGATTATTGAATGATAAGTATTGAAAATATCAATTAAAGGTTGGAACAAATTATTGGAGTAGTTTTATTCTTGAATTATTAATAGCCTTAAAAATATCTTTTATTTGATTAATTAAACTTAGATATATCTCAATATATCACATAACATAGCAAGTAGTCTTAAACTTTTGTAGGAACATAGGGACGTTTTTAATATAAAAAAACCAAAAAAAATGTTGAAAGCACCTCTAAATTTGGCGAGCTGATAAGAGTGTATTTCACTCCGGTTGCAAAATCGAAGTGTATATAAGTTTAGTTAGTATTTTCAAGTTTAGAAGTATTTTCAAACACCGCGTACAAAAGTGCAACGTGGCAAGCACCCAGTTGCTTAATCTGTAGCTGACGGCTGCCGACCAATCTCAACCGCCTTAGCTGCCGTCTCAGCCACGTCACTGTTTTCATTTTTTTATTTTATACTTTAACTTTAATTTCTTACACATATCTTTTGAGATATATAAATCAAGTCGATAATCTTTTGAAAATAATACATCTATTAATATTTTATTCGTACAATTATATCAAAATATATTATTGTAGTTATTATATATAGAAAAACTTTTCATAAAAGTACTAGTATATAAATCCTAATTACATCATCCTTCTCATTATATTTTTTTTTCAAGAAAAAGATATACACTTCGTTGACAAAACCATAATACTAAATAAAAGGAAAATGGTAGCTATTCAATCTGAATTTAATTAAGTTGCCTTAATACTCTACTTTATTTTTTTTAATACTTTAGGAGTGGGTTGGTTGGGATACAAAAATTAAATAAACAACTTGATTTCCTCCCATTTTTAATTAATTGTCTCCCAAATGACCAAGTTTACAAATGATGATAGAAATAAAGCAACAAAACATATTACTCCCTTCCGTCCAAAATAAGTAAGTGTTGGTTTAAATTGATTTAATTTAAGTGTTTTAAGTAAAAATATTTTTTAATTATTTCTAGAGTGTTTTGATAAATTTAAAAAATGATATTTATATAAGTATTTAATTTAAAGTTAAAATGTTGAAAATAAGCTAAAAGTCGTATAACTTATAACTTTTGGCTTATAGTAAAAAATGATAAGTCAATCCAAACAGACTCTACATTTCTTTATTAAAATAAATAAATTTCTCAAAGCTCAAAAGTTAATAAATTTTTTCCCAAGGTTACCCTTTTCTCTTTGACCCTTTAATTAACGTAATTAATTAACTTTCTTAAGAGATATGTCACGACTCACCATCTAGAAATGCACTATTTTGAACGGGAGTAATAAATTAATTAGTTGAATTAGTCAAAAGAAGTAGAAAAGAGAGGCCTTAATTAAGATAATCATCAAAGCAAAGAAGCAATGTGATAGATACCTAAATAATTATTATTATTTCAAATATAATTATCCAACCACACATAATAAAATAATCTAAAGGTAATTATGTAAGCCAACATGCCAATTTTATTTTATTTATACAATATTGGAGGGGTCCTACAACAAGTAAAATTTATTAAATAAACTTAGTAATAATGTTAACATTATTAATCATATAGTATTAGCCAAGTCAAAAATGATGCGTGTAACAATAAATAATTGCAGTACCTTACTAAAAAAAAAGTAGTTTTACACGTGGCTGATTTTAATCTCTCACACTTTGAATAAATTGTTTTTGAAATAGAGTAATGATAGTTACATATATTATGAAAAATTATTAATTTCGTATTACCAAAATATCTTGGAAAAGAAAATTTTGATTGAGTATAATATTTAAAAATAGTTCTTTTTTAAGTATGTATTGTCAACTTTGGTTCTTCAAGTTTGTTAAAAGAGAGAAAATTTAAAATATTGTTGATTTTTTAATGTAAATTATTAGTTTTTTCTTGAAATATTGACAGACTTAAAAATATCATTTTAATTGACTATAAACTTAGATATACTTTTGATCTGCCACATAATATAACAAGTGATCTCAAACTGTTGTAGGAGCATGCGACTTTTAATAAAACGTCGAAAGAAGTGTTGAAAATAATTTAGCAAGAATTTAGAGGTATATTTCATGTTTTTAACAAATTATAACCATACACGTGGCTGAAAACAATGCCACGTGGAGAGAAACCAGATGCGTAATTTGAAACGGCCGGCTGCCCACCGCCAACAAACTTAACAGCCTTAAATGCCACGTCATTTTTCTGCCTCAAAATGAAATGATAGTGACATGGCATCTTTTACATAAATTATTGATTTCGTATTTTAATAAAATATCTCAAAGGAGAGTTGAAAGGGAAAAATATCTCATGTGCCAACTAAATGAGCTTTGGAATCTTTCACATTTTAATTAGATGCTAAATCAGATAGAGATTTTAATTTCATTAGATTATTATTAAAGTTTAAATTTTATATATATATATATATATATATATATAAATAATAATAAATTTTTAAAAATAAATGTGAAGTTTGAATTAAATTTATTAGATTTGATCAAATTCGTATACCACACTTTAACTTCGTCTTTGATTTTAATTTGATATTTAGGTAGACTGAATGTATTAGGTATGGAAGATATATTCAATGCAATCTTCACAAATGAAGTTCGGAGAAGATAATGTGTTTATGGATCCTACTCTTGTAAAGTAGAGATATTGTTTTGATAGCCCTTCGATTCAAGTAAAATCATAACCAAACAGTTCAAAAAAATATATAGATGAAGAAATCAAAATTAAAGTACTAAAGAAAACATGACAAAACAACTAAGATCGAAACAATGACTACTACAAAGTACTCGGATAATCAAAATGAGAAAAATAGTAAATAGTAACAAAAATGGAGTATCAAGAAACTCTTTAGGGTAATACTACAATCACTAGTACTAAAGATTAGGCAAGACAATTTTAAATTACCTAAAGTAATATCCCAATCCGTGTCATTCATAATTTCCTATCTCATATCATGTTCTTAGTAAACTGCAACTGCATCATATAGTGTCTAATCACATCTTCCTAATACTTATTTGACCTACCTCTACTATAAGCATCTACAACCAATTTTTCACACCTCTTCATTTGTGCATCCATACATCTCCGAACAATCTCATAATCCTTGCTTTCTGCACCTTATCCTTCGTTACAATCACTTATCTATCTTATCATAAATATCCTTATTTTTAATCGTATCTCTTTTAATATACCTATACATCTATTTCAACTTTTTCATTTTTCGTAATTTTCAACTTATAAACATAATTTTTTAACAATCAAAACTTGCCTATATGAGTCAAATTAAAGAATCATCTAAAGTGGACTGTTGAAAAGAGACATACATTTTCTCTTCTAACATATTTGACTGCAGCCACTCAATATTGAATTGGAAGTTGTCACGTGTTGTCTTTGGGTTTAGGGCAATTTGACTTTCACACTAATCCAACTTAATTCTAATATATAGCTTAGTTTTTCAAATAATTATTACACTACTTAATACTAGTAAAATAATTAATTTTCTTTTAATTTGTTTGAGTGGATAAATAAAAGAAAAAATTATTCCTAATATATTGAACAAGTTCAAATCATTAGTTTAGTTATAATAAGTTTCATAAGAATAAATATTTATAATCTTCATAATAAGTTTATTTAATCTTATTATATTTTTATATATTTTTACTCATATCTGAAAAATAATTCACTTCTATCCAATTTGTAGTTATTATTTTTTATATAGCAAACATGGTGACCGTAAAATACGCAATAATGTTATAAATTAATTTAAATTGATTGTCAAGCATCCATATTTTTTTAAAAAAAATTAGAAATTTTGTAAAACTTTAAGGGCATTTTCGGCAATACAACCTGATATAGATCTCGTCATAGATACGATTCACCAAAAAGGAGCCATCTTGCATTATTAATTTCAAAAACACAATTTTCCTTTTACATTATTAAATACTAGTCCTATTTTGTTTAGTTCGTTTTAAAAATATATACATATATTTATTGACAATCATGTAATAATCTTTTATATACTCATATATTTAAGATTATAAATTTTTCAAAAATAAATTATATATATATTTTAAAAGTTCAAAACTTTTCTTATATATACTGAATTAAAACAGAACAAACACATTAAAACGAAGAGCACATAATAATAATAATAATTATTATTATAAATAAAAGGCAATAATAATTTATTTTTCATTAGAAAAAATAGAGACTCGTGAACAAACTATCAACCAACCATGTCATTTTCACCAATCTTTTTCTACCTATAAATACAACCCCCATACCTTCTGAATTTCCCAACTAACACACAAAAAAACACAAATTTTGTGTCCAAAAAATTAGTATAAGTTTTGATATTTCTGTTATTAGCAGAGAAATGGAGCAGAAACAAGGCAAAATCAACAATAATTTGGAAGATGGAGTTGTTATAATTCATAGCCAAGTTCGAAAAATTAGACAAGAAATGGAGAGAATTAAGTATCCAGCTTTAACGCAACCGGAGATCACCGGAAAACAGCAGCAGCAACGATCGAGATCGCCGCTTGGATTAGCTCATAGGCCTATTTCTGTTGGAAGTTGAACTACTTTTAATTAGCGCTTAATCGAAGGTTGTGATGAGACAGTTACACGATCCATCCACCTTTAATCAGAAGACTCGAGTCTCGAGAAGTTTTTTATAGTTTTTTTCTTCTTCTATAGATTTGTATATATAGAGATGCAGATCCCCTGCTTCTTTGGGTTTTTTTCTCTGTTTTCAGATTTTGCAGTAATAGATTATGTTTCGTAATTTAGTTGGTGTGTTTTTATGGATTCGATTAATCTGAATTTATATCTAAAAGTTTTATTTTGAAGTTAAAGAAGCTTGCTCGAATCATAACTTCTAAGGATGGAAAAGTATTTCCCCTATTTTTGTTTTATCACTAAACTCGATTAAATCTGAATTTATATAAGAAATTTTCATTTTTGACATAAAATATTTGTTCCAAAAATAATTTTATAGTCGGAATTCAAATCTGAAAGTCTTTCTATAACTACTCGTTTCTTTGCTTGCTTTATCTTTTTGTGCACATATTTTCGTTAAATCATGTAATCGTCAATAATTTTTATATAATGTTGAAAATAAAATAAATTATTTTCTGCATTAGAAAAATGTAATTTGCTGGTATAAAAAAATTTCTTGAAGGGTATATAACAAACCTTTTTCAATTTTATATTCCAATTGTTATAAAGTATTTGATGCCTCAAATGATTTCGATAGATTTTCTTTTTTTCTGGGCAAATACTGTCGGCTAGTAATAAGAAATTATTAGGATACCGTTTTAAATTAATTAGAATTAACTTGAGAAAATGTCAGCGATGATTATAGTTCTATGGATCTAATGATTAAGATGTTACCGTTGTTTAATTGTAATATGTTCGGTATAAGTACACAAATGAGAACGGAAGAGGATATAATGCACGCAGTTGTTAAGCAAGAAGATTAATGACCTTTTAAATTTGAATAATAGAGAGTAGAAGACCAAATATTCAAACAATATTCATCTTTCAAATTTTGAATATTAGAGACAAAATATTCATTGGTGAAAAGTATGTTGAATGGGAGAAATGTTGTTTTTAATTTTCAACTTTTGAAATTTGGATATTAGTGGGATAAAATTCAACAAATCTAATGTATGAGGGAGGTTCTTTCCACATTTTTTTTTTAAAATTATCTTTTTTTGGTGTGTAGTTGAGGCAACTCATTGTCATGGGGTCACAAAATTAAAGTTTTTATTTGATAAGTCATAAATAAAAAATTAATCATGATTGAACGGCAAGTTGGTTATACATTACAAATAAAGAAAACGTTTTTAATTATCGAAGTCGATTAAATTTGAATGTATTTATTATAGAGATTCAGACTTAAGAATGAAAGTGTTTTAAGTCCCCATCATCTCACCACAACTGATATTAATAAATATAGAAAATTTTATGACAAAATGCTATATTAAGAATGATGGCGTTTTAAGTCCTCATCATCATATTACAACTGATATTGATAAATATAGAAGCTTTATGACAACGCTTATAAGTTTTTGTTAGATGGTATGAACATTCAAACGGCAAAAAATATTTGTGCTAAAAAGGTTTCATTAGAGTAGACTAGATCATATAAAAAAGGATAGTGTAACTAAACTCTAACTAATTCCTCAATTTAGTTAAGATTATATTTCATTCCAATTTTGTATTCGTTTCCTAAAGTTACAATTATTTTGTTTTGTTGCACAAAATTTATTTAATGTTGTCTCCTCTTTCACAAAAGTAATTTTAATAAAATTTGATTAAAATCGTACCTAAAATATGAGAGAAAATAACAAAAATATACTATATTTTGCTAAAAAATGAACCTTTTTTATTTTCATATACCTAACAAACTCTACCTATTAAATTTAACGTAAATTGAAAAAGTAAAACCAAAAAAATCTTTAAATTTATTTATCATTCATGTAAAATAATTACATTTTCCACTTATTTACCCTTTACTAAAATACTATTTTGTTTAATTAATTTATAGACATCTGTCCTTACCTTTTTAACATTATATTATTTTGTTCATACTATCAGTTGATCCAGTGGCAGGACCAAGATTTTCGTCAAGGGTGTTCATACTTTAGGACAAGTAAAAAAATAAACCCTGCTGGTCAGATTATAAAGATAGGAACGTCACTTTTATTTTCTTAAATACGAAACTAAAAAATAAAATAAACAAAAAAATTCCCTAGTCTGGGCTCAAATCCAAGCCCTTGAGGCGAATTTGAATAGCCTTAACCATTGAGCTATCTTTCTTTAGTATGTCAAGATTGTTCCACGATTTGTATATATCCAAAAATATTGATATTTAACATATATACTCACAGTTTTTTTCCAACAAAGGTAGTTTATCTGACCACCCATGCTAAGGTGTAGCTCCGCCCCTGAGTTGATCATCAAGTGAACAAATATAATTTTATAATTAATTTTGTCATAGTTCTATGAACATTATAACATAACATGACACTGAATACTCGACATAAACTCAATAAGAGTAAAAGTGAACGGAAGAAGTAGAATAAAAATCATACAACAAAGCACACACGTACACTATTAATTGAGAGCTAAGTAATTTTTTCGTGACACCATTAGTGGTAACCAATGGTATCGAGTTAGGGCTGATTCATAACAATTTGGAGCTCTAATCGGGGTTAATAAGGTAATCTATCATTATTGAATAATTTTAAAAAAAGTGAGTTAGTATTTAGAATTTGACTTTTGTGACTTATTCGAAATATTTTAACAAGCTTGTCAACAAAAGTTGAAATCATTTGATAAAATTTTGAATTTGGTTTTGAATGACAATTGCATCTGAAATCGTAGAAGTTGTTCGTCACTGTAACTAACAAAGTTTATGTACATTGTTATGCACTTTATATAAGGTTAATATATGTTTACACATTTTTATATAACATAGATACATGATTCATAGTATATGAATATATAAAACATATTGTATATAATAGAGAAAAGACATAAAGTGACATCTGAAATTGTCCCGGATTTTTAAAAGGACACCTTAACTATGCGAAAGTCCTATTACCCTCTAAACAATGTTGAACTGACATTATTACATCATTTTTTGTCCATCTGACATAGAAAATGTATGCATTCCCTTTAAATAATAAATAGGATATATACATTGATTGCAAAAAGATATTAGTTATGTAAATGTAAACTGAAAAATATATGGCTATATGTAAATGCAATGTGTATGTTTGGCGCTGTATATTTTCTTTCAAGCTTCTTGATTCACATCTTCAAGTTTCATGTATATGCTCATAAGTTGACTTTCTTTTAGACATGGGTTCATAATTCGAATAAACTCTAAAATAAAAAGGAAAAAAAATAGAAGTGATAAATGAATCGAATTTGGATAAATTAAGATAGTAAATAGATAAGTTATGTATTGATCTGTTCAAAAGTTATTTGAATTGAAATCATCATTTATTACTTTCTGCATCCACTTTAAATTGTCATGATTTTCATTTTTAGAGTCAAACTATATGAATTTTGACTAGCATTTTATGATACGATGTATTTTTTCATCATATTGATATGCAAAAAATTGCAATTTATAGTACTTTTCGTATAGTTTTTTAATATCTAATTTTTTTGTTTAAAATATCGAATTGATGTAATCTAAATTAACTTTGAAAATTAGTTAAATTGATTTTCGAAAAGCGCAACATGACAATTAAAAGTGGACGGATATGGTATAATATTGCAACTATATATAAGGAACTATCTAATGTGATTCTTTCAAGAAGCTTTGGGACCATTTTCATATTTAACCTCAGTAAATGAGTCTAAATACATAGCCACAATTAGCTCAGGGAAAAAAAAAATACAAATGGAATCTCATAAGTGTTTTTACCAATTAAAAAAAATTAGAAATGCCAATATGGAAACGAAAATTTAAAACCATATATCTCTCCAATTACCATCAAACACAATAATATTCATAAAATGGAATTTCAATAATTTACTAACAATTCTTTAAATCCTCTAAATTCCATTTGCTCATCATTCCATAACTTGGAACTACATATAAGAAATTCTAACAACAATAAATTAAAAATAAAAGAGACACTATCAGAAAATTGCTAATTTTCGACGAAAATTCAAGATTTGACTAGTCATTGACGAATTTCGTCGAAAATTTCCGTTGGAAATTAGCAATTTTCTGATCATGAGCATAACTATTCATCCTCCTTTATCTTTTCTTTCTTTTTTCTATATAGAATTTGAATTTCTACTTCTCGATTCAAACATATGAAATTAAAAGAACACATAAAAGTACCTAATCAAATTTACACAATCCTAGCATTCGTTGCGTCAAATCGAGAACCTTTTGCCATCATAATCTTAAACTCCTCGAAATTGATCATCCCATCACCATCACAATCAACACCACTAATCATTTTTCGACACTCCACCAAGGTACAATCCTCTCCGAGGCTTCGGAGAACGGTTAGCAACTCCTCGGCGGAGATGGACCCATTCTTATCCATATCGAACACCGAAAATGCATCCTTAAGGCTCTCAAGTACCTTAAAAATAAAACGTAAGACCTAAGTTTGACCTATTTTAAATAGTTCAATAATAATACGATTAAATATTTTTTAAAATTAAAATATACCTCATTAGAATCGATATCCTTTGTATTAAGCTCGATAAATTCTTGCAAGTCAATGAACCCATCCCCATCCGAATCCACTTCACGTATCATGTTGACCAACTCCTCCTCCGTCGCGGCGTTCCCGAGGCTAGCCATGATGGACCCTAATTCCGATGAACATATCTTTCCATCACCATTCACGTCGAATTTCTTGAACACTTGTTCTAATTCCTCCTCGATCCTTGCACGTGAATCTATCGAGGATACCCTCGATAAATTCACAGGCATTGGATTATCATTATTGACAATGAAAGGGTTTGCACTAGGGACACCTTTTTTCTTGATTTTGAACAAAGATTTCAACCCCATATCGTCAAGTTAAACTCAAACAAATCGATGAATAGATGAATGAAATGAAACAAGAAAACCTTAATAGAATTTGTGATTATTTTTTTTTGCAAGAAGATTAGATAGAGATTAGAGAGAGATAATTAAGGATCTTGTTTAAAGAATAATTCAAATTTATGTTTGGTTTTTTTTGAGATCTTTAAGGAATAGAAATTGAGATTTTGATGTTTTTTTTTTAGGTAAATTAAGAAATTTTATTATTACGTGCATGCACGACAAGGACTGATTTTATGAATTAGTTGTGATTTTAAAAAAGCTAAGGACAAGTGGAATATTTATAAACTATTTTAAGGAAAATATTTATATTTTTGGATTATACTTATTATTTAATAGCTAATGATTTTTATAGTGATTTACTATTTATGTTGGATACATTAACTCCACATGTTTGACCAAACGTCTAGAAGATTAAAACTTTTTTTTAAAAAAAAAAAAACGAAAAAAGTGGTTAATTATATTTGAGAGTAATAATTAAGGTGTTTGAAAATAAATATTTATAATTATAGCATAAGTTATTTTTCAGAAAAGGAAAAAATAGGCTCTCTCTCAAATTAATTTTTGTCTTGGTGAATTGATGCTCAAATTGATTAATTGAAAACAAATTATAACTCTTTAAAAGCAGTTTTCTAAAATTTACTTTGGACTACAATAATAATAATAATAAAACATTTTATAAATAAGTAAGTTTTGGAAGTTTGACCAAAACAGATGAAGAAATCTATCTAGACTTTTAATGTGTTGTTTACCAAAAGTAATTTAGTCTGACCTTATATAAAATTTAGGCTTAATGATTTTATAGTAGTTTATTTATGTAGAATACATCAATTGATTAGTTAAATACAAACCATAATTTTTTAAAAGTACTTCTAAAATTTATTTATGATAAAAAATATTATTTATTTTTTTGAAATAAAAAGATTTTAAAAATTTGACCAAATAAATTTAAAAGTTATTTAGACTTTGAAATAAATAGATTCTGAAAATTTGACCAATTAAATTTAAAGTTATCTAGACTTTTAAATAAGCAAATTTAAAAGTTTGACCAAATAATTTAAAAGTTATCTAGACTAATACACAATTTAGATTGATTTACTTATATAAATTCATTTTAGAAAAATCAATTTGATATATACTTTTTTAAAAAGTTGGTCGCAAAGGATTACGAATTTTCATTTGTTATCTTAAAATATGGGATTAGAGGATATGAACCTCCACAAAGCAAAAATAATGTTTGAATGCACATTATTTATTATCAAATTTCACTTATGAAATTATACTGAGTTCGTAAACATTGTCTTGCACTCTTATTTTTATTTTTATATTTATTTATATTACTTATCGAAAAAAAATATGAACTAGAAGATAGAAGATATCCCTATTGTATTCGGTGCACATTAGGTAAGAGAACATAACCTAAAATTTGAAAGGATATATACAAATATACATAGTGGATATAGCTCAACAAATATTTTTGTATATATCTTCGAACAAAAAAAAATATAACAAAGATTTAGATTCTTTTTCATAACTATTGATATTCGATATATACTGATCCAAATAAATTATTTATCGACTTTTGAAAAAATTAAGTTAATTATGACACATGTTAAAAGTTTAGCTCATCTATGTCATTTTCGTTTAAGAAAAGACTCATACATGCAATTATTTTGTTAATTGAAATGACATAAATAAGCCAAACTTTTAACGGATTGCATAAATGAATTTTTTTTCAAAGTTTGATGACATGAGCCTTTTTCCTTTTAAAAATAATTTAATTGATGTTGTGACTGAATCATAATTGACCACGTGTAAAAAATGATTCTGCTAAATCAAAATTGTTGTCCATTAACAAATAATGGCATGGATAAGCATTTTTCTCAAACGAAAATGACATAAATGAGCCAAACTTATAATGGATGACATAAGATGACATATTTGAGCTTTTTCTTTTATAAATAAATAAAAAATAACAAAATTGATTAACCCACATCGATTGTTTTATGACTTGTATATAGAATAGCATTCAACAAATGTATACAAGTCATAAAAAAACTTAAATAAGTATCTATGCCTTGGTATAATGTTTTTAAAAAACTATAGCTTATCGCTAATCATGTGGAACTACAATTTTTTTTAATGTACAATATATTGTATTCGCATTGAAGCTTTGATTAATGTTACGTACACCAAAATATTAATGTTTATTTATAATTAAAAGACTATTGAATGATTAAATACTACTAATTCATCAAAGATTTATCATATTATTGCTATTTTGCACTAAACATAATAGAGCTAGCTCACATTATTTTAGAATTCTGAATCTGTCACTGGTCATAGAAAGATGTACTTCATCTTAAAGATTACAAAGGTTTGAGTTATGAAAGAGACTTAAGGATCCTATTGAAGAGACTTTGTATAAAGAAGAGAAGGTTATTATTATAGAAACTAAATTATGTCTATCTTGGGGGAAAAAAATCCTAAGGTAGCACTCACTAGTCACAACAATTGTATAGATGTTGAGCTTATTCAAAACCAAATCTAACTGTAGATATCATTTTTCAAGAAACTAAACCAAAACCAACAAACCTAGCAAAAGCTAAATTTGTTTTAAATTCCAAAAACTACCATAGAGTTCAAATAAATAGACAAAAGCTTATGACAGGACAGATACATGAGTTTATAATTTAGTACATTTGATTGCAATGAATATGTGGTCATATGAATGATAAAGATTATGAATGAAGTTATCCGAGATAAGATGTAAATGACCTCGATGCAGGATAAGATGAGGGAAGCACGATTAAGATGGTTCGAGCATGTGAAGAGAAATGCATAGATACTCCAACGTAGAGGTGTGAGAGATTGACTATGAATAATTTAATGAGATGTTGAAGTCAAAAAAGTATTAGGGAGAGGTGATTAGATTGTACATTACGCAATTTCAAATTACCGAGTACACGACCTTAGATAGAAGGTTGTGGAGGACACGAATTAGGATGAATGTTTGGTAGTAGTAAAGAGTTGTCTCATTTATCTTTCCATACTAGTAGTTGTAGTATTATTCAAAGAGTTCCTTAATGTCTATTATTCTTTTGCACTTTAATTATCGTATTATTGTGTTGTAGTTATGTTTCTTCTTCTTTTTTTAAGAATGTTTTGACTTGCTATCTACAGAATTTTTCCATGACTCCACAACTCCTTCCCTCTGATTAATTCTTTTTTCGGCTTGCTTTGAATTATTTTTTCCTTGAGCCAAAGATCTATCGAAAAGATTAACAGCACTATTTCAAAGAAAACATGAGGAATATCACAAAATTCAAGCTTTGAGAATTATTCAAATCCAAGTAATAAGAATGGGATGAAGGATACAGTTTTCATAATACACAAAACTGAATCTTTCTTTGTAACAGAAGAAGACTCATGAATAAAAGGAACTTTTTATTTCCTATGCATCTACCACTTTGCCCGTGCCCAAAGTATTCCGCATTCACGCAAGGTTCGAGGAAGAGCCACAACCCAAAAGGGTGGGGTGTGATGTAGACAGTCAGTTTACGGCTCGAACCTGTAACCTACAGGTCTCAGACAGAGACAACTTCAATGTTATTCCAAGGCTCCCCTTCAACAAAAAATAACATAACCACATGGGCTAATTTTACCTTTTAATATCTTTCAAAAACTTTTTAAAATAGCTTTGGAATATCCAAGCTAAAAGTAATATCCCTTTCTCCACTTTTTCCAACTCAATGAATTTTTGACAAAACAAATAACTAGATACACAATTTACAACTTAGCGAAGCTTGACTATGCTTTCCAAAAAAAGAAAAAGAAAGCAAATCAAGATTGCTGTATAAGAAACCTTGATTAGGAGAAAGAGTAAACAATCAAAGTTGCAACTGTACTGGGGATCTACGCCATACGCTTGAAGAAGGCCCGTTCAAGTCTGTTGATGCGGCAGATTGTTTTGATTCTTCTGGTCTTCATAACTCCTGAATTAAGATAGGTTCAAGCTAAGATTCTAACGCACTCAAAGAGCAAAATTTAGGAAAGAAATGAAGGTTTATTCAATAAGCAATATAATAGAGTATATGGGTCTCAGAGCTTCGGCTCAGTAGTGAAAGAATCACAAGTATGTGATGTGTGAGCTAAGGCACATCATGGACTCAAACTTAAAGTCTAGTATTTAAGTTGGGAAAAGGGTAGAGGAGCAGGGCTGTACTCCCAGGAGTTCTGAACTTGTGCACCAACTGGAGTTGGATAGAAGCCCACCGGGAATTTCTCCGATATAAAAAAAACGCACACATAATAGAGATATGGAATTTCACAATAATGAAACACATACAATCCTCATTACAAAGCACTTGTTTATCGCGAATGCAACCCACATCAATATATCCATCAGTTGTCATTGGCACATAAAAAGCACAACCCAAAAGTCCAAGAACTCTTTTTCCCCATACTCAACCCAGATAGACAGACAAGCAGTCATCGCGGTGGAAATAATTAACTACCTTAACATATAGGATATTTCTAGCCTCAGGAATTTAACTCTTGGACAAGTATCAGAGTGCAATATGCAACCAAAATATTATCAGCTAAATAAGTAGACATTATGAGGCACACGAACCTTCATTGATGAAGCAGAACTAAATCGTGATTGAGTCTCTGACTTTAAGTGCAAACGATGCTGCTGCTGAATTTGCTTAAAATGCTTCAGCCTAGAACCAAAGTTTATTCCGTTATGCATATCATGTGAATTCTCATTTGGGTTGCCATCCTCGGAAATTTGTAATCCACCTCCGCCGTTGAAAAATGGAATCCCAGACGATGTTCGTGCAACTTTCTCTTCCTTGAAGGAGTATGAAGGAACAGTTTTCAACCGAGTACGAAGAATCTTGAAGGCAGCACTTTGCTACATGAATTGATAAAGAATATCTACATTAGCAAACTTCATGTGCAGCTTAATACATATAAGTTGTGCATATAAGAGTGATAATCAGTTAAATCAATCATATAAGCTCTTGTAAAGAGTTCAGTAGTTCATTATGTTACTAACATAAAAACCAACTAATGAGCAAATCCCAGTAGAGAGAAATGACGATAGGCATTTTTTCCAATTTGCCTCAGCCTTGGTGGGCACGCGGCGTTGTACCTATGTTGATGGAAGGTAGCAGGTAATAGGTATCGGTGGAATGATCAAGGTTTTCCAATTTGGTCCTAACACCAAAATTATAATTAAAAAAAAGGGAAACAACTCACGAATGATTATTTCAAGTATAAGCTGGAAATAATAGCCATGACATACTAACTCTTAGGATATAGTAATAGTAAATGGATTGAACAACTAATGCAACCCGGTGATTGATTTTTGTCAGTACTCTTAAACATATGATTCAACAGAAACTCAACTTGCACAAGCAAATGCACAACTACAAACTTTTCCTGGCATGCATCAGAAATGGTATGCGGTTGATAGCAATAACCTTCAACTCAAGTTACCAATGGAGAAAATAATACATAACATACCTGCGGCAACAGCATCAACAGACCATATAATGCTTTTAACAACCATATGTATCTTCCAGGTTCAAGAAGCTGCAAGAAATAGAGCCACTAAGATACTCCTAAAAGAACTTATTCGTGAAAAAGAGAAAAATCCAATAAAATTGCTTGTACATCATAACACCACCAACTTCATAAAACAGGTAAAAAACAGAATACAATAAATGTTTTTTTAAAATAAATACATAAACAAAAAGAATCCAATTTGTTGAAGAAATCAACAGCAATCGATATTATATAAATAGTTAATTAGCAACCCTAATATTTGCAGTTAATACCAAGGGTTCTTTGAGCACCAATGAATCACTAGAGGGAAGGGACTTCAAATAGAAATGCAGCAACAATTTGTAGGTAAAATGCACGTCCCTCTTACAAAAAGAAATCAGTATAGGGTATCAAGACGAGCAATTATGAGTTTGCAGCCTCCTCAAAAACACGTGGAAAAGCTGGCAATTCATAAAGGCACAATGAAAATCCCAACTGTGGTCATCAGAACCAATGCATATAAAATTCAACCATATAACACTACCACCATCACACAACACCCAACCATAATTTTTATTTCTGCCCATTGGTAGGTCATCAATTTGAAGTCTGTTAAAAGCAATGTCAGAATTTCATACAGGATTTCTCTCATTGGTGCAGTAAAGCAGATTCTCGAGACAGTTTGGTAGTAATGCATTGAGCTTCTAAATTCCAATCTAGTTTCCTTTCTTAACATGTATGCAAATGGAGACTGGAGCAGCAATTTTTTCACAAGTCTTGTTTGCGCACTCCACAGAAAATGCTAAATGCAAAGAAGACTGCTTTAACAAACAACTAACAGCTACACTTCAATCAACTAAGTTGGGTCGGCTATATGAAAAGAACAGAGCTTTCGCGACCAAAAATTAGAATGATCTACTCTAAAAAGAAAAGAATATGTATTTCCTTTTCCTTCAATCTACCGCTTAAAAGATAAGCATATATGCTTAGAAGTAATGACACACTCAGGTTTCTCTGGTACTAGATTCCCTTTTCCGGGCGAACTCCAGCGCAAAAGGAATTACAAACATTCATATGTTTATTTTCTGGATCATAAAGAACCATAAATGATAAAAGGAATTCAAATTTCTAGGTTTCACAATCAATAAAAGGAGAAATTCAAAACACCTGAAGCCTAAGGTAAGCAAAGGTTGGAGTCTCCAGAAGGTGGATCAACTTATGTAGTTGCACTAAGAACTTCACATTGATGTCTTCTTCAACCAAAGACTGAATAACAGAACTTGCATGCTGGTATGACTGTAACAAAGATGGAGCTCATTATATTCACTGCGAAATAACGGTAACAAATGCTTGATAGTTGATACAGGTATGAGGAATGCCTTAAAACTTGCAGGCCGTAAGGCTTACCTGAGCTAACAGGCAGAGGCTTATCATTGCCATTGGTGAATGGCACCAAGATGCGTACAAAGAAAGTAACAAGTCTCTCCCAGCATCTTTGACCAGTGATTGTTTAAGATCCTCCCGAAGGTCAGACAACTCAGGTGATGTAAGCAAAATCAAGTTTAAAGCCTGAAACAAACACCAGCACACTCAGCGTACAGCAAAGACTACATTAAGCACCATACATTAAATATGAGCCCCCATGACAATATCTCAAAACCAAGCTTGAGAGTTCTGTGATCACATGAAATTAATTTTAAAAACACAAAGTGTGAGATCTATATCGTTGCACTTTCACTCTGTATATTGGGAACAGTGATAGTCTCTTGATAAATAAGATATAAGTAAAACCTGAACCATCACAGAAGCAAAGTCCAAATCTGATTCTCCTTCAAGTATTGTGGACAGTTCACGGTAAACTCTTTCAGCATTTAGAAGTACACATAGCCGTCGAATTATCAAAGCCCCACGTCTGAAAGAGATTAGGAAAGATAAGATACCAGCAGAAGAGAATCTTCAATAAACCAAACAACAAAAGCATACCAATAAATTTTCCCCAAAGAAACGAAAAAAGAATATAGCATTTACTTCTCCAGGAGTGAGTGATCATGCTGAAAGCTGTGAACTAGGAAAACAACTAGCTGCCGGAAGTGTTGTGGATCTTCGGCTATGCATGCGTGCACCTCAAGCACCAAGAGCACTACCTGGAAGAGAATTTAAAGAAGACTCAGAACAATCAAAATAGCAGGAAGCACCCTCTAAAATCTCCTTCCCGAATAATGGGTGTCTAGACTCATTTGAGACAAGCATTTAAACTTGGAAGTTAGAAAGATGACTTCAGCAATCTCAAACAAAAGTTTGACTGAGAGGCAATGTTTATCAGAACATCTAACCCATTATCTTTTATCATCTTTAACTTTCATTTTCATTTCAAGATAGATTAAACGGTTTTTTTAATCAGGTAATAAGGGTCAAACATAAAAAAAATTTAATCATCATACTATACTAAAAGCGGGAAAGTCCCAAGTCTAAAGTTGAAAGACGATAATATCCCTAAAATATTGATGGACATTTATGTCAATTTAAAATATATATTAAATAATTATATAATATACAAAAACATAAATACCTTAATTTTTTTTATGACAAGGGAAACCCGCAGCCGCTACCCTTTGGGTGCACACATGATAAAACTCCCGCTCCTATGCAATAGCTCGCAAACCACATAGGAGAGATAACCCACACTAGGTAAGCCAGGTGCAACGAGCTCGACCCAAAAGGCAAACCCCTTGTTTTCGCTGACAAGGGGTTTCGAACTCCAACATGGAAGTCCCAAGCCCAAACCACCCCGAAGGGAACATAAATACCTTTATAAAAGATAATGTCCAGTCATGTTAATGATACCAAAGAGTCGTTTCCATTTTTGGTCTCTTTGTTTACTTGTATTTACAGCTATTTAGTTGGCTTCAAACTTCTAAGCCTTTCTAAGTTCCTCACCTATGTTCTTTGATCATCGAGCTACTATTATTTATAAACCATGAAGTATTAAAGGATTTGAGCTTGAACAGATTTGTCTCCCTTTCAGATATTTCTATGACTAGAAATTTTCTTCTCATTTTTTCTTTCGTGAAATTGGTTTTGTTTTGCTTTTCCTTTTTTAATTTTAATTAATTCTTTGGAAGGATTAGCATGAACGTACAATGAATTCGGGTATATTCTTGAAAATTACACGAAAATGCTACAAGTCAACATTGCCAATGATTTAAACTAATTCAAATAAGTTTGAGAAAATTATAGTCAAAGAAAAATCGGTTGACTACCCAATCTTTAATACTTTCACATAAATCGGGTGGAGGGAATAAATAAATTGATTTTGTAACTATTTTTTACACTCAGTGTATAAGTCATCTTTCAATAGTAAATTTTCTCGCTTACTCGTATTAATATCCTTTGGGTACGTCTTTTTATGATTTTCATGGAACTTTGATTTTCTATTCATCTGAAGCATACCTTGTGAAATCCCACAAGTGGGGTTTGGTCTGTTCATTTGAAGCTTGTGGATTATTTGTTGCCTACTTATATGTTCTATCCTCCAACACTTTTAGATTTTCAAGAGTTATATGCTCTCACTGAAACTAAAAAGGTAGTAGATAATTTGTAAAATTGAAATTATAAAACTAGAACAAACTATAAGTTGAATAACTGACGGATGATTGAGGGGCAGTTTCGTCTTTTACTGAGTTAGTTATATAGGATTTAACATTCATCATCTTTAAGGAAAAATAATATCCATCATCGACATACTCTTCTATTTTATATCTCAAACACAAATTTTAAATAAATTTTTACTCCTTGAGATAAAGTACATGTGCATCGCGCATATCCAAAAACTAGTAAGGTAATAAGAGTCTAGAATAAACTTTTAGCATTCATCCTCCAAAACAAGAGAATATTTGTGGCAATGAATTCAGGAAATATCAAACATCATATATGCAGTTTAGACCACTTTTAGAAATCACTCAAGCAGCAAATATTTACCTGCCTTAAAATAGTACAATGGATTAAAAAAATGATTAATGTAAGGTAAGATTTTAATTCTTACTCTTCTTTTTTTTCAACTGATTGATAATTAGGTTAAGGATGATCTGGAAACAAGAATGAAGGAGTCATGTAGAGCTGTAAAAATTTCCAGAAGAATCAAGAAGGGGGAGCCAAAAAGAATCACGGGTATTAAGTGCGGGAAAAGGGAAGGATGAATTACGGCCAAAATTTGCCAAGAAACTACACTAGGGGAACAAAACAAAGGCCGCAGCTAATGCACAAAAACCTAGGTGAACTTTTGAAAGTCAGCAAATGCCTGGAAAACACAACCATAATGCTACCAGAAAAGTCGTATTGGCTATTATCACTTGTCCATCAACATATTTGCCATCAAGATAAAGTATTCTGGGATGTAAGTTTGTTGATCAGAAGCTAGAACAATGGCTAGACCTAGCAAAGCAAACCAACATGACAAACTCAATGAAAAAGAATAAAAGCAATAAGAGATACCTCATCGGAGGGATCTGATAGCGCCCTTAGGAGAGTGTCAAAGACATCATTCAGAAAAACCAAGACCTGTTTCGACAAATTGGAAACATGAACATTCACTTACCAGATCAAACTTTAGAAGCAATAAAAAATTGAGAACAAAACATATATTATTTTTTTTGACAAAGGTAACAGAGAACAAAACATATATTGATTAACTGACAATAAGATATCTTCCATTATCTGAGTGTTATCAATGAACTTATTCCGATACCGAATATATAATACTACTTGTGAAAGTTGAATCGAATTTGTAACATATACACCTAAATATAATGCAAAAAACTTGTCATGATAATAGTAAATCCATTTTTTATGCATGATTTTACCTGAAAATACAACTATAGTAGCATGAATAATGAGCTTTATTTAGATAGAACAGAATATGACAGCATCAAATGCAACTATGATGCAGCAGAACATTAGGTGATGCAGCTGTACAGGAATAACCATGTCACAGGAGTATAATATGGCTCTAAGATTATTGAAGAAACTAGCACCACATTTCCCAGCTCCTCCATCTCATCCCAGAGAGAGAATGGACAACCACAAAGAGCAAGGAACTGAGACTTCTCTCCTTTAAAAGCCCTTTGCTTGTTTTACACAGATTCAATTAGTTACTAAATGAAAAATACATGGTTACACACCCATGGATTGTAAGTACCAGCCCATCATTCTTTGGATGATGAGTTTTTTGTGAATATACAGTTACCTAATCTCAAGAAAAAACTAAATGAAAAATACAAATTTGTAAAATACACAACTAGGTTTCAAACATGATTCATGACCTCTCCTGTAGAAAACACTTTTCAAAACCTTACGTCCTGTTTCTTCAATAAGCATTTGCAGCTGTAGAAGAATAACCATGTCACAGGAGTATAATATAGCTCAAAGATTATTGCAGAACTGGCACCACATTTCCCAGATCTTCCATCTCATTCCAGAGAGAGAGAAGGGACAAGTACAACTACAAAGAGCGGGAAACCGAGATTTCTCTCCTTCTAAAACCCATTGATTCTTCTACGCAAATTCAATTAGTTTCTAAATGAAAAATACAAATTTGTGAAACACACAAATTGTAGGTTTCAAACATGATTCATGACCTCTCTTTTAGAAAACACTTTCAAAACCTAGTGTCCTTGTTCTTTAATAAGCATCCCAACAAGCAACAACACATGAGCTAAGTACTTTTAGCAACTCAGGCTCCATACTCAGCATTAATAGATAACAGTATTGTATCCCCACTGAAAACCAGTGTAGTTTAAGATATCAACTCCTATGTCATTCAGTAAGTCCATGAGAGAGTATTCTCATTGTGCAAAAGAATAAACAAGATGACCGTCATTAAATTTTAGGTCTTCACCTCTGACCGATGTCCATTAAGCAGGGTCCACATCCAATGTAATGATTCAATACGTGTTGCCTCCCATTCACTAGACAACTGCCTGATAAAAAAATTGAGACAGAAAGTTAACTAGAAGCAATACTATAACATATAGCTACTTGGATATAACTATTCTTATCACGAACTCTGTTATGTTTTGATTTTCATAAATAATCCAATCGCATTTTTTATTAAATTAGTTATATGGTGAAAATAAGCTTTTTCTATATGTAATTTATTGATAGCCAAGCATACAGGCAGTAGAAAAGGGTCGTAAACATTTACGAAGCATGTTCACTGTTGCATAGAACAAATGAATTGTGCCATTTTGACATTTTCATGCATTGTGAAAATTACATCAGAGAGCTACCAGATCTAGGCATCGACATTTTTAATAATATGTACAACTGTATATTCCGTCAAGTATCTCAGGTTGCTCTCTTTCCATATCACCCAACACACAGAAGCTGGGTTTTTCTCCATAAGTTCCTTGGTTCATTCATACACATGTATCACATCCAGCGGCACAAGAGTTCCATCATAGTATTTGGCATCACCCATATCACCCCAAATTTATTCAAAAGCAGGTTCCGCAATTATCCAGCTACAGTACAAAGCAAAAATTAAGTGTTTGCTGCTCTCAATTTCTTTTCCACGCAAAAACATCCATTTCACTGCATTTGCTTTTTGCAAATTTGTTTGGGACATGCACCATGAGCTAACACCAAAAGATAAGCTCTCGTCTGAGGAAATTTAGTTCCCTAAATCAATTTCCAAGTCATTGCTGGAAGTTGAAGGCTCCAGAGTCTAGGTTCCAATAGCAGGAGTTCACTGAGAATCTGCCACTTCTATGTGCATTTCAGAGCCAGTAAGTCTTTTCTCATCAGCAATGTAGTACACCTGTTCAAACTCCTGTAACTAAAAGGACACTCTCTACTTTCCAGTCTAAGTAATTGCTTTTGAAACATAACTCTTACACATTCTCTGGTCTTACACATGGCAATGGTTGCCTCATGAAGATCAAACAATAGGCAATAGTAATAAAAGGGGACAAGAGATTAACAGGATAATGTTGGCAATCTCAGAAAGTCAAGAAAGATCTGAAGACAATCTAAAATACTATACCTCTTTGGATCTCTTGGACCATTTGGTTGGAAGAAATAAGAGATGCTTTGAGAACCAAAGGAGTTACCTAGATTTATCAAAGGATAGATGTCCTGAAAATTTGTACTTACAGGGTAAGGGAGATATAGTAGATAACTTAGATCAGCTTATGGAATTTCTAGGTGTTTTGGGAATGTTACTGATAAAGATATGCTGGAGCTTGTAACATTTTTTGGGTACCTTTTTTGTACTTCCTTTTATGAAACCTTTACCGTATCAGGAAAAATAAAAGAGATCAACATGAGATTGAGACCCAAATCAGGAAGGTTAGCTAATAGAATTAAATAAACCTATTTGCTAGAAATTAGTTGGAAGACAGGGAAGAGAAATGGCCCACATCCCAACAGAGATCATCAATTCCTGAACTGAGTTATGGTTTCCTTATATGATATTGGGCAATCATCCTCTCATGAGCTAGCATTAAGGATTGAGATAGTGTTAGCACCCCTTTAGTCTACCAAAGAAAATTTAAAGAAATCAAAAAGTAGAATACTTCAACTTATCTATTAATTATGTTTTCTTGTTTCTTTATAGGAGTATATTTCTCCACTTTCTCATTCTAGTAGTAGTAGGAAGTTATTTTCTTGTTATTAGGTGGGTGGTTACTCCACCAATACTATTTAAAGTTATTTGAATTCAATGGAAAGATAAGCAAAAAATTATTCCAGTTTTTGAGTACTTTAACTCGAGAGATTGCAGGTTCTCTCTTAACGAACCAGCACCATAGGTCGTAGCATAAGAACATTTGATTTCATCTTGCAGAGTCACATAACTAGATCCATATCAAGGGACCCTACCAGATAGGCCCAAGGTCCATAACTTAACATGATATCTGATCTGGATCCATTGATCCTTGTTGATGTGGTTTTGCAATGTTGAGCCCCATGTTATATTAGTCATTCTACAGTTGTCCGGGCGTGAGGGAGGGTGTCAAGTCCTACATTGCTCAAGGAAAAAGGTTGTTGTCTCCTTGTATAATATTGGGCAATCAGCTTTTGAGATTGAGTTAGGCCAAAGGTCCACAAACACAAAGAACATAAAAATTTAAGTATTAAGGTCATAGTTCTATAGTCAGAAGTATTTGGCTACTATAAAAATCATATTTCAACAAAAGCCAACTACCATTATTTAATGAAACTAATCAATTCTTTAATTGATTATCTACTGTACTATCAACTATCAAGACAGTTCAACTTCTTCAAATCTTCAAAATCCAAATATCCCTCAATAAGTAACTTATACCTCCTAGCAACAGAGAGGATTGCTCCTACATCAAATCCCTCAGCTGGATCAGCCTCAATTGCACGAAGTTCGTCATTTGTTTCACGAGAAACCTAAAAGGAAGAAGCACAGACGAATAGAAAAGTGAGAGTGACAGACAAAGAAGCAATAACAACGAAGAAAGGTAGCACTAGAAGGGGAAAAACACAAATACAATAAAAGGAAAAGGGGACCATCTCCACTTACAACTCTTATTTTTTCTTCTTTATCAGATATACAAGGCAATATTGCTCCCAGAATATCAGCATAATATGGGACAAGTTGATCTCCACCAAGTTTCACAAATTCATTTATCTGCATGGCACAAAATAATCTATTCAAACAGATTTAACAAGTTAACACACTAGAATATTGTTAACACCAGAAGATATCGTAGCCAAGAGACACAATATTGGTCAATAGAAAGCAGGATAACATACTACAAGCAACATGCATATCAACATACTTACCCAAGTGATAGAAGTCAGTCTAGTAAATTCATCCTGTGAGCCTGCCCTTTGCACTAGTATTTCAGCCATGCGGCCATAATCTACAGACTTAAGAGCAGCATTCTTAAAGTTAGAAAACAAAGGACAAACAAAATCTATACATTATTATAAAAGTTGAAAGCCTCAAACCAAATGTTGATAGACAAAAACGTCCTTGTAATACTGATGACATATATTCCCTTCAAGAACCATATTATTTCTCCACAAATCACTACAATAACCAATCTTCTCTTTTTTATGCTTAAAATACAGAGAATTATAGAGTTGTAAAAAGTACTTCCATATGAATCAAATTCATCTGAGTGTAGCTGAGTGGTCACTCTTGACTGATATATTTAATGACGCATTAAGCAGAAAAGAAGATTTGGACACATGGAAGGACAGAAATTAGACAAATAAGGTATACATTGATGACCTCTTCAATTTCTCTCTTTTTTCTAACATAATTCAGTCCCATAAAAACTGTTCCTGCCATTTTAAAACTAAATCTTGAGCTAAGATAATTAGAAATGCAATAGAGTCAACTATATTAGAGCTAGGGGGATCTTAGTAGTGCAGTTGGTTGGTTACTTGAACTTTCACCTTATTGGTAAGGGGGTTCGATTACCACATTACAATCCCCACCCTCATTTCCCATTCCCCTCTCCCTTACATATTTTTTTTTTAAAAAAACAACTATGTCAGAGCTCGAACAACAACAACATACACAGTGAAATCCCACAAGTTGGGTCTGGGGAGGGTAGAGTGAACGCAGGCCTTACCACTACCTCATGGAGATAGAGAGGCTGTTTCCAAAAGACCCCCGGCTCAAGTGCAGCAATAACAATATTAGAGCTCCTAAGACCTAATTCCAAATTGAAGTGGCAAAAGGAGGATGTATTAGCTATGCTCTTTCGACTGCCTCAAGTTGGCAAGTGGTTTCGACAAAGTACTTGATTGGTCATCAATATTTTATATAGATGGTGATGCAGGGAGTAAAATTTTATCGTGGCTGGGCAATTAAGTGCTATATTTTGGAAGAATATTGAGTAAATATTAGCAACATATTCATGATATTGAACTGTTTGAAGGAGCCAAATATCCATTGTTATGGATCAGAAGCCCTCTTTAGTTTGTTTCTTTTGTTTTCTTGTGTAGATAAGAGATTCAGTTTGTGTGAATATTCAGCTTGATTTTTGGGGTGTTAAATGTATGTCGTATGCTACTCTTGTAAAGTTACACCTTGTTTTGTCAATAATTTTTTTACCTGCGAAAGGAGGAAAGCTCTTTCCCCGGAACTTTTAGGTTATAGAGTTGTCAAATTTGGGCTGACTTTGGTTTGAAAGATTAGTTGTGTTCATGCAGGTCTGAGTGTGTTCATGCAGGTCTGGTCATGCATCTAGTTCTATACTGAAGTCTCATTTGTTTGTATTAAGATTGAGACATTTGAAACTGAATACATATTTGAATATTAAGATGTGGATTAAGATTTAGATGTTTCAATATGACTACACTACTAACTACTAAGATGTTGTATTAAGATTTAAATGATAAATAATTAAGACTATTTTTTCAACATCTGAATATATAAAGCTTGTCAATATACACAAATGTTACCTTCTCAAAAAAAAAACACTTCTTTATTTAAAAATTAATAAATATAAATTAAATTAAATACTAAATTAGTCTAATACATATCACAAAATATTTTAAGAAAATTATATGGAGGTTGGTTGTGTTGATGGCTAGCAGTGGTGGTTGTGGGTGCCGATTGGAGATGGTGTTGGACTGTTGGCTAATGTGGTGTTGTGGATAGTAGCTAGTGTTGACAGTTGTTAGCAGTAGTAGTTGATGGTGGTGACATATTGTAGTGATTGACAGTGGCGGTGGTTATGGTTGAGGAAGGTGGTTATGGGTAGTGGGTGGTGCTAGCTGATAATGATAGGCCACCGCATAGGCAGTTGATAATTGTGGGCAATGGAGGTAGAGGTATAATGGATGGAATTGGTGAACTCATATTTGTAGAAGTCCTTAATAAACATCTTAATAATATTAAGACTTTATTACAACTCTTAATCATTCAGATCTATTTAGACCCATTAAGGAGTTGTAACATTAAAAAAACCTTAATGTTAAGATCCAATTATTAAGATTCAAACCTAAAAAAAAGCACCCAGGGGTGTGCCCAGAGGTCAATGAAGTGGTTGAGAACCAAGAGGTTTCAGGTTCAATTCCCAGCGGAAACAAAACAACACTAGGTGATTCTTATTTCTTCCCATCTATCCTAGCCTTGGTGGACAGAGTTACCTAGTACCTATTGCTTGTGGGAGGTGGCATGTATCCCATGGAAATAGTTGAAGTGCGCGAAACCTGGCTCGAACACCACAGTCATCCAAAAAAAAAGAAGTTCAAACCTAGAAAAACAAAAGCACTAAATGACTGAAATCGGAAGGATTACAATTAGGACCTTCATTAAGTGCAAACAAATGAGGCCTGAGAGATTCTGAAACTAGAGTTACTCCTTTTACCATACAAACACTCCTAACAAATGACATTCATGTTCATACTGCTACTAAGACTGAAGTTGCTTCCATTACTATAACTGATAGTGTAGATGAAGTTGGTCAGAAACTACTCTTTTCAGCCTCATGTATGGGAGAGGTCAAGGATTATGTAATGACACCATTTCAATTTTATAACTTGAACAAAAGTCTTCAGAAATACACACATATACAAATATATCTGTGAGTAAGAATTAATTTTATTGTTTTGTGTTTTTAGATGAAGAATAAACTTTTTATTTTTGTTACAAATTATATTATATTGATATGGTATACACATGCACAATAACTAGTCAAAAACGCTTTAAGATTTTTGTCGAAAAAAGAAATCTTATTAATCCAAAAGGATGCAGATACAAAAGCAGAGCAAAAACAACTGTCTTCAATACAGATGGAAAGCCAAACACAATTACTAAACAAAAGTTAGTAAATTAAGTTGCAGGTTGAGGGACAAACATATATTCAGATATCTTTCATCCGAGTCTCAACTCTCAATAATACCAGTAGAGAAAAAAAGTTGCAAGTTCAAAATTTTATTTTCCTTTGGGAGCATTAAAAAAATATAACACACCACACATGACATAGATCTTACTGGAGAATTTTTAATCTCTTGCAAAAACTCTGAAAGTGCAGAATCAGCCTGTTGCCGTATTTCATGGCTAGAATCACTCAGCATATTAAATAATCCTGCACTTCATCAAGCCAAGAGAAACTACATGAGTTAACAAATTTAGAACATTGAGTTGCATAATTAGCAGGTTTTGACTTGAAAAACAAGAAATTACCATCAAGAAAATCAGGAAGAAAACCGAGCATATCAATATCCGGAACACTGTCTAAAACTGTGATCCACCCAACAAGAAATTGGCGGACATGAGGATTGAGGACATTCATTCGTTCTCTCAGCAAAGGAATAAATTCTTCAATGCTGTGTAAGAAATAAAATGTCCAATTCAGTGAAAATCAAACTTCGGTTCCAGCATGAAGATACTGGTTTCCAACAACCCAAACTCACCTGAATTGCTCACTCTCTGTGACGATATCCTGCATCCAACAAAAGTTTTAGCACAATGTTATCACCCAAAATTGATCAGTCAAAATACCAAAACTGTGCATATCTTTTGATTAAAGTAACTCCTTTGCTCTGTACCCCCCGCTCTCCCATAAAGTACTGGCAGTAAAAAGAATTGGGGAAAGGAAATAAAATAAAAGGACACCCAACTTTTCTACCCTAAATTAGCAAATTTACACCATTTGAACTCCCCAATGAAAAAAAATACTCAAGCCTCATCTTTAGACTCTCCTTTCCTCTGCAACACCTTCTATTCTCCTCCTTGTAGTATATCGAACTGGAATTCATTATCATCCAAACAACACATCATTTTTTAAATGTTTGCATACTCTTCCCTCTCTGACTAATGCATTCAAAAGAAGTGATGCATTACCTTCACAAGTCTATCTAAAAGATGAGCAGCACTTTGCACGTTGGCATCTGAATCTGCCGCAAGCTTACACAAAGCATCAAAGATCTGATTGAAGAATACGATGAAATCTCCTCTTACAACCTGCAAAGTAGAAAAAATGAAGTCCGAACAACAAGACTCAAAAATACATGTGTTGTACAGGCTCCTTTAGCTTTCTCACCTTTGCGATGTTATACAAAGCTTCACAGGCATAATAACGAACTCTGCTGTCTTGGTGCGAAAAAGAGTGTAAGACTGGCGGGACAATTTGCTGGACATCAAATCGAGATGAGAGGTAAGTTGCATAACGGGGAAAAAAGCACAATCCTCAATGCAACATCCCAAAATAACAATAACAGCCACAGAAACAACATCAGTAATCTTTTCAAGGGACCATATATAAAGCTACTTGTTCTCTGAATAAGTAAAGGTAAAAGCTACATATGATGTCAAGGAAGAAGTATTAGAAACAAAAAGTATATTTTTAAGTGTAAAAGGTTAAATCCAAAAGTAAAATGAATACACTCTTTCAAGTTTCTCCTATTCAATTTTTCGGGAATGGGGTTGGAGTTCTATTATCTTTAAAAGATCTTTAAAAGACCTGAAACTAAAGCCTTTCCTAGTCCAGGCACTGAAGTAGTGTAAGAACAACAGTAGGCACAAAATCTTAGTTCTCTATTCACGGAATAAATGCACTACAATTGTAAAGAGATGAAGATTTCTAGAACAAACCAAATAAACAGGATTTCTTTATAGGAACATAATTTATAAAAGGTAGAGAATGAAAAGAAACAAGTAAAACTTCCCCTTTTGTTCAAAATGAATAAACAGTATTACCCCTGTGAAAGAAAGAAATGAGTAATAAGATGGTGGACAAACCTACATCTTTATGCACATTGCTTTTTCTTCGAGGAGCAAGTCTATGATAATGCAAACACTGATATCCAGTCAATTACCCGTATGGACAAAGTAATACACACACTAACTCACATCTATATCATTCTCCCAAATGCTTACTCTGTACTCTAACTTACAATCAAGGAAAACTAATTGAAACTAAGGCTAAAGGTACCTGACCCTATATTCACCTTAGTATAGCATCAACATGCATGTTCTCAGTTTTATTTTATCACTCTTCTCGTCCAAAGGCTTATCTATTACTAGTAATTACTAAATGCAGATGATGTTCTCTGAAAACACCAACCTAAAATTCAGACTTAGGCACATATAATCTCACCCTCAGTTTTTTTCTTTGATAATCGAGAAACTCTTGAGTGCCAATGGCACACGATCAGAAATTTGTTGGATAATGGGCCCACCCATCTACCCATTATGTGTGCCTAACCCGACATCATGCGTTGTGCTCTTACCACTAGACCAAAGCCTTGGGGCATAACCTCACCCTTTCTCATGGCTAAACCAAAATTTTATAGAGCATTTCCACAAAATTGAAAACTGATAGGAAACAAAGTTGATCACGAGGTAAACGCCCTACCTTAAGGTGTTGAGCTGCATCTGAAGTCAAACCAACAGTTACTGCAGCCAGTCCTATCAATCCTCCCTGCAGCTCAGGTGTGTGTTTGTTAGAGAAGAATGCTTTCTGGAAAAAAGTTTCCTGTGTGTGGTTGGGTATAAAATTGGTACCAAAAAAAAAAGTGTTTGGTGATATTCAGTATTACTAATGGTTGACAAACATGTCGTTGATCAAGTGATATAAGTAAGAAATATGATATTTGTAAAGAAAATGCTTCCACACTCATACGAGAAACACAAAGAAATTATTTTTTTACTAGAAATCATTTTTCTACAATATAATGGATATCATTTCCCATTATACCAAACCTACCACTCTAAAAGAGTAAAATTCAAACTCACTTTCCGATTATGAGCCTGAGGTGAATAAGTATACTCCTGGGACAACAAACTGATAACAGCATTGATCTTGTCATGGTCACCCGCAGATGTCAAATGCTTAACAATCCCTTCCAACTACACAAAATCAATAAGCATCAATATATCAACTTTAGAAAAACCCAAATCCCAAAAGCAAGAGGGGAAAAAACCCAGCTTTGGAAAAACCAAAACAAACCCAAATCACAAAAAATGGAGACGAAAACAAAAATTCATCAAAACCCCATAAAAACAAACCTCTAAAGCAGCATTCTTGCGCTTCTCGTACAGCTTATCCGATAGATTACGAAGAACAGCTGCTGGAATCACAGATAACGCTTCCGCAGTAGTCATAACAAGAATTCAAACACCCTAAAACGAAATGAAACAAATTCCCACTTTTTCGCCCAATTTTGAAATCAAATTCCTCTTTTGATCTTCCCTAAGCTTCAACACAAACATCAATCTAAACAATTTTTGTGCATAAACACACACAAACACCTATATGACTGTAGCAACTGACAAATTGAAGTAAAACAGATCTAAAAAATTGAAGAGAATTTTTGGCCAAAAACCAAAATTGACTCGAGAGGGAAGACTGGAAAAAAAAATTATTTATTTTATTGTAATTTTATTTATTTATTTGCTTTGCAAAGAGTGTTGTTTGGTGAAAAATATTATAGGAAAAGTCTTCTTTTTCTTGATATCTTTTTTTTTTTCTTATTTCAAACTTATTCATACTCCTCAGATAAATTAATAATTTTGACAAAAAAAAAATTAAATGGTTAGTTTTGACCAGAAAATAAATAAATAAATTCTCACGCGTGTTCTCATTATACCACTTCCAAAAAAATTCATAAAATCAGATTTATTAAATTATCTAAAAAAAAAAATATATATATATATATATATATATGATACTTGTTTATTTATCTATCTAACAATTAAATTATTATTGTAATTTTTTTATGACTCCCTAATATAATATATAAGTCAAATATTAATATATTAAACTTGATGAGAGACTTGTTATTTTCTTATATACATAAAAGAAAGATGTTTAGTTATTAGGGTAGTATTTGTCATGAAGAAGCTAACTAAAAAGTATGTCAAATAAGCGTGAGATTTATACATGAATTTAGATAATTCAAAATGCCTAGACTTTATTTATTTTAATAATGAAATATAACACATAATAATTATTCTCAATTTTAAAGAACTTGGAATCACCATATGACTCTTCATTTCATCATTTGAACGAAGCTCACAATATATTATCATCATATTAAATAAAATAAAAAGTACATTTAAAATATACATAAATAATACTAATATTAAAAAATCAAAAAAAAACAAACGAGTCTAAAATTTATCCTCAATTAATAGTTAATATTTATATGAAATTAACTAAATTTGCATTTATATCAAGCACATAAAATCAAATTAGGATGGTTTATGTAGAATATAACTAAATTAGATAATACTTATGAAAATGAAAGTTGTGTTTTATTGGGTAAAAAATTTATTTATATTCGCTATTTACATTAAAATCATGATTTAGTTGAAACAACACAAAGCATGCAGAATTCAAGAGAATATGGTGACTTATTGTTGTTTGAATAGCACCAACGCAAAATTTCTTTGTAAACGGTGTCACATTTTTAAAATATAAATAAATAAATATTACAATAACGAAAATAAAGCACAACACATATTACTATAGCTCTCTCCTCAATGATACTTCAAATTTTGAAATATATTCAAAATAACTTCATTAGAAATTATACTAGAGACTTTTTTGGCGGTAGATAATAAAATTTGTGTCGAGATAATAATAATAATCAAGAAATGGAAAATTATGCAATAATCGTATTTATTATTTCAAAGTGCGAGTGTTACAATCTCTATTAATCCTCTTATTCGTCTTTTCAGATATAAATTCAAGGGCTCTTGAGCTTGATCTTGAATTTTGAAGTTGTTCTTGGACTTTAATCTTGGATTCAAGGACCCTTGAAGCTTGATCTTGAATCTTGTAGTTAGGGGTGTGCATCGGTCGGTTCGGTTCGGTTTATCGGTTTTCGGGTTTTAAATACGCTAAACCAATAACGAACCAATAAGATAATTTTTTATTGATTTTGGTCCTTAACGGTTCGGTTTTCGATTTAACTAATAAGAATATACTTATAAAACAAATATATGACTTCTCTAATAAATTTGACACGACAAGGCAATAATATGACTTTACAAAAGCTCATAAAATAGAAATAATAATAACAAACATGAAAAGAACTATACATGTGTGACACAAAGAGAAATAAAGAGGAATATGATTCTTACTTTAGGTTCGATTTGTATAATGTAAAGTTGTGAACTCAAAGTCACAGCGAAGTATATTGATGGCTAAATGACAAAGACATAACTATTAAGATATTGAGATTAATATTTATTAATATGTATGTTTATGTAAAAGTATTAAATTACTATAGTCTTAACTCTTAATGGGTTATTGGTTTACCCAATATTGAAAATCAATACCGAATCGATAACCCGATAATTTTTTTTTTATAAAATCATTAAGAAATCGTTGGCCCAATAACAATGAACCAATAACACTTTTTTCGGTTCGGTTTATCGGTCAGTTCGGTTTTTGCACACCCCTACTTGTAGTTTTGATCTTGATTTGTAGATTTGATGAATTTGATATATATGGACTTGAACTTGATGATCTTGATCTTGGATTCAAGGGCTTTGGACCTTGTTCTTGAATGTTCGATGAACTTGAACTTGATCTTGACTTCTAGTTGAATTCGAACTTGAACTTTATATTGATCTTGACTTCTAGTTGAATTCAAGGGCTTGCTTGATCTTGAATCCGGTGGTTTTGATCTTGATCGTTAGAGCGGGCTTTAATTAAATCCATATTTATTGAATTTAAATAATTAACTCAATTATATTAATCCATAATATTTATTTGAACTGATATATTCATGAATTTAATATAATCCGAATCATTTAATAAATTTTAAATGATTACAAAGGCATCAACCGATTAATAGAAAAAAACATTATTTATTTGATTTCATAAAAAAATAGTGTAATATAATTTTTTTAGATAATCCAATGACACTGTTGCTAGGCATTTTTTTTCTTCCACGGCAGTGTTTTAAAAGGCGTGGGTGTGGGGCAAGACGTTTTATACAGTACGGGGCGAGGCGTAAGCCCTGAAACACGTGATGTAAGTATCATGAATCTACAGGGTGTAGTCTCATGTATATTCAATTGTATAGTTTTATTACTAATAAAATAAGCAAAGGTAAACCTTTCAATGATTTTAAAAATAATTTTTTTATAAATAACCTATGATATATAGAAATGATATTACGATTTTATTTGGGATAAGTATTAATAATCAATAATGAAGAAAAAAAGTATTATAATTATTATTTGAGAAATATCATTACACCAATAATAAAAAATATGATTTAAAGCAAAAAAGGTTAAAAAAAGTAAATTAAAAACACCCGGGCCTGCGTTTTTACGCCTAGGACTTAAGTTTTTATGCTCGAGGCTTACGCCTCAAATTTTAGAACTTACGCCTTATGGATCTACATCTTTAATTTAAGCTTCAGAGCGTTTTTGATACGCCCTGCCCCGAGACTTGCCCCAAAAACATTTTTGAAAACACTGTTCCCAGTGCAATATTTTTTTTTCTACAAACTTTTTAGATACTTCACAAAAATGCAGTTCCATAGTATCTTCATTTTTATGAAATGTAGAGAACAGTATTTCCTTTGTATAAATAACTCTTGCCTCAAGCTCAACAAAAAATAACAACATATCCCCTGTGATCCCGCAAGTGGGATCTGAGGAGGGAAAGGCTATTTTCGATAGCCGAACCAAGATGCATTACCAAAACAAGCTAAAAGCAAAATAACGACAACAAAATGGCAAAGTTCATAATTGACAAATGGAGTAAAACTTAGATATCAAACTATCACCCACTTTACTGTTTTCATAGGGAAAGGTTCATCTGAAAAAAGAAACAAGGAGCACAAGAAAAACTGGACATGAAACCGCACACAAGAAAATAGCATATACTTACAAGAGTTGGATCCTGTATACCTATTGGAAAGCAATGGAACCAAAGATAATTTACATGAGCTGGGGCAAGGACCAACCCTTCTTCATTTTTAATTTTTCGCGGGGTGCTACATTTTTTCTATAACAGAAGACAATTCACTACAGAGAAGATCTCAATATGCTAAGCGAACATGAGAGGAAGCTCAACTAGTTGGAAAGCAGATTTCTGTTCTGATATGGATTCGGCAGGTAGTGTTTCAAGCTTCCATAAGTGGCTTTAATAACCTGAAACAATGTACAATGTTTTTCATTCTCCTCTGCGTTAAACCTGATCATTCCCCTTCAGGATGTTGTACTTGCATAGTGGACATGTAGCGTTCATCTTAAGCCATTTCACGATGCAGGTGGAGTGGAAATGATGATTACAGGGGAGAGCATGGAGTTCTGCCCCATCCTCGTACGAGGTAAGACATATACAACATTCCTAGCAAACAAAAGTTGAGATATTGGTAACTATTTTATCACAAATAATAATTCAGAAATACTACCAAGTCTATCACTACTCAGCATGTGTCACATAATGCGGATTCTAACTGAAATAGTGAATAAGTGAAGTTCACTTAGCACCATTGCAGTACCCGTAGAGCTAAATGTTAACACCAAAGTAAGGTTGTGGAATATGCATACGATGAAACAGCTCTATTCCAATATAGACAGACTAGTGGGATCAAAATAAAGGAGAAAGAAAATGATAATTGGCTTTAAGCATTTCTTAGACACGCAAAAATTAACTTACTGCATCTTCAGGTAAAAGAATACGCTCAGTGGCCAGGTATCCGCTGCTTGTCTCAATTGGTACCATCCTACCAGCTCCTATCCTTGGTTTCTCCTCATTCTTGCAAATATGGAATCTATACTTGGGGAGAACTCTGAGATCTTCCTCGGACGCACCTTCCTATATATTACAGGTAAGAGATCATACCAGAAACATATCAAGTAGCTGGCCTGTAATTATTTATAATTTCTGTCTCTTACCTGACCCACTGCATAGAGTACTGCAATTATGCAAGGCAAGCAGCAACAGAGAGCAACTCCTATCAGACATGCCAAAGCAACACAAAAGATGGCAAAGAATACATCGAATGCCAGAAATACAACTGCCAACCTGCATCACTTTACATCAGTGATCAAACATGACTGTCTGGTGATCACAAACATTTAAGAAAAGAAAAAGAAAACAACAAAAACAATATTTTAAAGAGAGAGTGAATATAATAATCATCCACGACTTCTCTTGAGATGACAACTTATATACTGTAATGAGATGGTAGATCTAAGCAGAATTCAGCTAAACCGCGACATAAACATGAAAGGCAGCTGAACCAAATAGATGTAGTAATTAAATCTTTTGGCACATCTAAAACTCTAGATAACTAGATTAAAAAAAGAATTCTACTTTTCAATCTTTGGTCCTTCTATATTGTTATTAACAACAATAATGAAAAAGGCCAATTCATGAACTAAAACAATATTATCTTTTCCACAACTACCATTTCCTTAAATGTGAAAAGATCAGAGTTGCATTTAGACAAATATATCACAAAGATTTAAAACCGCTGTCTATTTGAGCTATGCAAGTACTAGTAGTATGTTTAAAGGAGTTGATTTGATCTGTACTAGTGTTACTAGTATGTTTAAAGGAATTGAAACTAAGAAAAACTCAATTAGAGCCTATATGTAACAGGTTATGCCATCATTGCTATGACCTATTTTACATTTTTGAGCTGTCCCAAAATGACTACTCCTACAAATATAGAGGAGAATTCCTAAAGGGGATTGTCATTTTTGTAATCTCAATTTGAAAATAGTAGAGATAACAAAATACAAGTCTCGTAGAGGACCATCAACTAAACATAAAAGTTTTATAATGTAAGACTAATTTTAACACAAATTATAACTTTAAAAAGTTTTTCCTCATTTACGATTCGCCCCTAGAAACAAAGGCTTGAAGTGATAGATCTTGACATACCAGTATAAATGTGGAGCATTCTGTAAAAGAATTTCACCACCAGAGACCATCCAGTAAAAGCCAACTATCCACCAAAGAAGTGACCCCATTGTATTCATATATTCACATCGTTTAGCAAAACTGCAATGTCCAAAATGGAAAGGAGTCAATAAATTAAATTTGCCACCTCTATAGCAGAAAGCATTAACCAAGAAAAAAGAATACATATCTTTTTCGATGCTCAAAAGACATTTAAAACTGTCGGTCAAATAATGATAATACATGTATCTATTTGTTTATCAAGAGGATTAAAAGGTGCTAATAACATAGCCAAATTGAATGACATATAATTTCCATGCTTATTTAAGCAGTAGTTTCATCTTGCAGAGTAATAAATATCAATTGTAACTCAGTAATAATCTATTACTAGGTATAGGCGTATAGCAGATCAATCATACTGTAAAAGATGGGTCAGAAACCTACAAGGTGATGTTAGCTGTAAAGCATAAGTTATGGATAGGTGGATCAGGTGTATATCATATCTCATGCACACAGATCAATAAAATTAAATTTGGATACACCATTGAGTATAAGTTGGAATATCTGCACAAGAATAGTTTGAATGCCTTAAAGAAAAATTCATGGAAAAATTTCACAATAAGATGTCATAGAACTTCCCCTATTAAACCTCATTTGTTTTGTATTTGGAACATTCTAGAATGAAGATAACATTTTACTTCTGAAACAGTAATAATTCGTGTTGTACTTTCTAGTTCCAAGAAGTGTGGCCTAGTGGTCAATGAAGTAGGTTGAAAACCATGAGATCTCATATTTAAATCACAATAGAGACAAAAACACTAGGTGATTTCTTCACATCTGTCCTAGCCTTGGTGGATAGAGTGTCCTAGCCTTGGTGGATAGAGTTACCTGTGGCATGTATCCTGTGGAATTAGTCGAGGTGCGGACAAGCTGTCCCGAACACCACAGTTATCCAAAAAAAAAGGGCTTCGAAGACAACAAAGATGTGACAATTCGAGCAATCAGATCAACTTTGTAAGCATATTTTAAGAACCATAAACCTCTACCAGTACAAAAACATACAACCAATCAAATTGAGTAACAGTTTCTTCTTAGAATAAGTGTCTGAAACAATGTTATATTGATTGAATTCCAGAAAATGGTATATCTTTAAAGTGCCAGGCCTGATTTGTTACTTAACTGTCACATGTCCTTTTAATGAGAATTTTTTTTTAAAATTTACTTAGCACAAAGAGGTCACTTGAAGTTTCATCTGCTTCTTTGGCAGTTCCTCCCCTCACCCCCCAAACCAACAACACATCTTTAAGATGGGCCTGGTGGCAGGTTATATAAATTTGTCTGTCAAATAAATTACATAAAAGCTTCTTATATATAAATACATGCATATCGTATTCGTATATGCTCTACAGTTTATATGTATGTGTGTGTATCTTATTCATTGAATATCAAAGGACATGCAGAAGATACAAACAATTGATTTGCAGCATGGACTGAAGACCTGCAGAAACTACTTTTACTTAGATTAACTTAATCCAAAAGGAAAGAATCACTGACATGATACTACCGTGAACTCTCACCAATTGTTATATTATTCTCAGTAAATTTTTCATCTCCTTAAACCTATAAAAGAAATTTATAAATTTTTCCCATAAGTTTGGGCTCTCTGTTGCTCCTCCTTTTCTTGGAAGATATTATCCTTCTCTAATATACGGATCTTTCAATGATTATATGGATCAAACAAAATCCATGAAACCTAGTAGATATTATCTCACTAAGTTCCATTTACTAGGTTGACTATAAAAAGTGTGCATGTGTTCCAATAGATAGCAGTTGGTGAGGCCTACGAGTACACTACGGCAGGCAGCCTTGGAAATCATTAATCAATGCCCTCTCACAATCTAACCATAAGTCCCTCTCATACAAAGTTTTAAGGAAGTTAATTGCCTTTTTTTGAAACTGACAATGTTACACAAATGATAAGGAGAAAATATTTATTAAAAAAATTCCGTTACACAAATGATAAGGAAGTTAATTGCCTTTGAATCAATGTGAAACACATAAGCTTTAAAATATTCTGTCTAGCCATTCTGTTAAGCAAACTTGTTTCTGTCTTTGAAGTATATAGCAATTATCAAGATTTCAGCTTCTAAAACACAATCAATTACCATACTTCATTTGATCAATCAAAACTTTTCCTTTGGTTCAAATTTAGTACTTGTTTTTATGTACATAAATACTACATACAAAGCAAACTTATCGAGTACATCTCAAGTACTATGATAGAAAAATTAGAGAGAGTAAACATGCAAGTCTTCAAATGGATTACAAAATATTCATAGGGGGGAAATGAGGAAGAAAATGCCAAGATAGTAGCCTCTTACAGAGAGCACTGGCATTAGGTTTCTTCTGTAAACTCATCAACTAAAGTTCAAATTGTTCGTTTAAGAGAAGGAGAAGATCATATCAGTGATCAGAAGATAAGATGAAGATTTCAATGGTTATTGGAGCCTAAGCAAGAGATGGAGTTGTGTTGCATATTTAAATGAATGCCGTCATCTAGTTATGCAATTACAAAATTTTGTAAAGTATTTTAAGGAGTTGCTGAGCATTTTGCTAACTTTATCATATGCTAGTGTGGTTGTCACCATTAGCCATTTTGAGGCTAAAGATACTTAGAAGATTGACGGAAAAGGCCTCAAGCACGTGCATTCCATGAAAGTACAATATTCATTTGATCCCAACAATATCACTCAAGAAGAACAGAGAATCCACCACTTCCTTCATCATTTCATGTTTTATAAATTATACCAATATCTCCTTTATACCAACTATTTAAAATACTTCTACCAATCCATTCGTTTCCATTATGTTCATAAGTTCACATGAATTTCAAGAGATTTTAGTTCTTTTCAGACAACCTCCCCTCATGTGATTTTAGGTCTATATAGTCCCTTTTAACGCCTTCCAAACATAGTACCATCTAACAAGCGACGATCTTAAACATAATTTAACTGAGCTATATTAGAAGTGAAACTAACTCCACCCGTGTGAGCTCGTTCACATTGCTAGTCCCAAGCTCGGATAAAGGAGGGGAGTTAGCAAGGGTCAATCAAAAACAATCACTCTACCTCATAAAGGTAGGGGTAAGGCTGCATACATCTCATCCTCCCTATACTCCCTAGAGCCTACTTGTTGGACAACACTTGGTTTATTGTATTAGAAGCGAAACTAACTCCTCACGTGTGAGCTCGTTCACATTGCCGGTAGGGGGTTAAGGCTCCATACATCTTACCCTCCCTAGACTCTCCCGACCCCACTTGTGGAATTACAGTGAGTTCATTGTTGATTTGCTTGTAATAACTATTAGTAATACCACCAACATTATGCTACACAAATGAAAAATCTGAAATTTATTGAACAAGAAATGAACCTTACCTTGACTGATTACCAATACCCAAAACCCCATTCCTCTCTTCACCATCCACACCATCATTTCCCTCTGCATCAGTTTCTCCTTGAAAACTCCTCCTTCTATATTCCAACCACACAAGCACCACATGCACCACACACTGCAAAGCATACCCACAAATCCAAACCCTAATGGGAACATTCGGCGACTCATCCACCGCACATGACAAAATCACAACAGACACAATCACAAACCCCAAATTCCACATCATATCCAACGCCACCACCGGCTTCGAATAACCCCAATCAGCTCTTCGCTCATCCAGCTCACGCGCCGCCGTCTCCCTCACCAACAACGACGCGCCACCGCCGCCGCGCCTTCCGGTGACCCGACCAAGAAGTACAGCAAGTGATGACTGACGACCCCCTCTGCCACCGTTTTCGAGTCGCCGGTGAAGAAGTGGAGTTGTGGGGTCGGAAGAAATCATATTTGGTGGCTCAGTTGCCATTTTTATTGAATGTTCAATATGGATAAAAATTCAATCTTTCTTCTCCTTTTTCATCAACAAAAACTGAATCTTGATTATCACTATAATCACATCATCGATAAGTGTTGATTTAGCTGACGTATTTGAGTTTTTGCTGAAACTTTTGATGAATTTGGTGTCACTGGGGGGTGGGGGAGCTGCGTCTGGCTACTGACAATTCTGTAGCATCTTTGTACTGATAAAAAGACAGACACAAATAGGATAAGGGAGATTTTGCGAAATTTTCTTTTTATTTTTTCAAAAAAAAAAAAAAAAATTATTTTAACTTTTTATAAGATATTTTTAAGATAATAAAAATAAAGAGTATATTGAATATTTAGTATGTCTTTAATTTATGATCATAAAATATGTATTGAAAAATATATTTTTAAAAATTAAATAGTCTACTTCTTTACTTTAAGAATAAGGATAATTTTCGAATTTTTTAAAAAAGAAATGCTTTATACAATCGAAAACCAAATGCATGTTATTTTATTATGTCATGTATATTTTATTTTTAATTTAATGAAACAAAATATTCGTCAAAAAAATTATATGGACTTCATAATTTAGGGATTATAAATCACAATACTGATTTTTTAATTATAATTTCTACATTACTTTATCTTTAAATCATACAACCCGTTAATTATTTTCATTATTACCATGTCATCTTCTTGTTTAAGAAGATAAAAAAGTCATTTGATAATATAATTAGGATGTTGACAATTAATACAACAATGTTGAATAGAAATTGACAAACCTAAATGTGAAATTCAAGTCAAATATCAACTTAATGAAATTCTGTTATCAAATCTTGACCATCAATATGTATTTATCATTAAAAAAAATATAATAGAGATAAAATGTTGTTAAGTTCTAACTGTTCAAGATTTGATTAGACAAGGAATTGTATTTGGTGTTTTTTCAATACAATTTCTTAATTCTCTCGATAAATATATAGTTAACAAATAAGGATGCATCATAAAGCCTCGAATCGTAAATTTTATTTTCAATCTATTAAACTAAATATTCATAAAAAAAAAAAGTATATCATATCACTTTATAGTCCAGGGATTATGAATTCAATATTACAATTTCTACATTATAATCCTTACATAATTTTATCTACAGAACAAATGACCCCTTTGGCCCTTTTTCATTGTTAAGAAGATGTGAGCTTATAGAAATCCATTTAATTATTAGGATGCTGACAGATTGAGACAACAATGTCGTAAAATATATACTATTATTTTTCTCATATATTAGTTATGCATCTGACGATAATTTTAGAAAAATAAAATAAGATAAACATAAAATTTGAATTCCTAACCTCACGTAGAGAGGTGCACTGATTTTTTTATTATTGTTGTAACATCATCTAGATAAGTGTACCAGTAACCATCTTATTATATGACACTTTAAACTTGAATGCACACATATATTTAAGTATTTTTTTTAAACTACATGATCTAGAAACGGATCATGATTCACACGAACACAGGAACCCCTTAGCTATGCCACCATAAGCACAAGTACCCAATGCATGGACAGGCCGAAAGAAATTACCTAATATTTTTGCCTCCGTTAAAATCAAAATCTGAAACCACATGATTCTCAACCGACTGTATAGATCAATATTCAACAACTATTGGAAATATAAAAAAAAATACCAAAGTGCAGACTTGCTGCTAGTAAAATGTATATGAGGAGCATCAATAACTACCAACAAAATCTCATCCTTTAACCAAAGAAGGAAATAAAAATTGTATTCCAGAATAAGCACTAAGCAAAGCTAAGTATTGTCATGAGCATAAAGCAGGCTATAGTCCCAAAGAGCTCAATATTTCTTCCTTGCAAAAAAATGTAAGCATCACATTATCAAGTGATTTTTCTGAGGATACTTCTTTCCTCTTCTCGTAAACCCCAAAAGAATACTACACGATGGTTCTTGACATTTCATAACAGAGTAAACTGAATCATGTATCCTCTAAGAACCCTCATCAGACCATCTTTTTCAATTCTAAATGAGCACGAGCAGTTGAACTTAATGAGTCTTCAACTCCAAATTCTTCATGATTGAGATGACCCTCCAAGCAAGTTTCTCATCTTCCATTGACCACGTGCAGCAAAAGTTTACTGCTTCAGATGTGCTAACAGGATTAACATGTCTTCTATGAGGACACTTCTCCTTCGGACAGGGAGAGACAGTCAATGACTCTATCTGGAGAGAGTCTCCATCATTCTGAATGGTTACATCTTGAAAATCATTTCTGAGTTTTGTGTATAATAAATGCAGCAAGGAGCGTTTATCAAGCACAGAATGCATATCTTCTCCTGGCGACAAAGCTACATTTTTAGGTTCATTAGGGACGCACACTGGACAACAGTAAGCAACCTGAACTTTATGATTTTCTGCTTCTAAGATGTCCATTAACTCATTCTGGTGTACAATTTTTGGGTGCTGATCTTTCTGCATGATGACTGCCCCTTCAGCTACTCTGTCATCACATACTTGTACACAAGACTCAGCTCTCTCATTAAGAATGAAACCAGTGTCTGCTCTTGAAATTGTTTTTAGAAACTTGAAATTTGGGCTCAAAGAACTTTGGAGAAATGATTTGGATGCCTCAGCTTTAATATATTTAGTTGATTCAATGCGCTGAGACTCGTTATTTGCAGGATAATAGCACGGGATCCTAAGATCTGATTCAATTCTCTCTTTGAGTGATGCCATCTTGGGCTTTTCCCCATGTACAAGTATTACATTTTTGGGTGACAGAAATCTGATCAGATCCATGATTCCCTTGGAATCAGTATGTGGACTAAAAGAGAGCTGATGAATCTGGCAAAAATCCAAGAAACATAAACTTATATAGTTAGAAAGATCAAAGATAAATAACAAAAAAAATTAGAAACTGAAAATGTTTCTATATATCATCCATAATTTCAAGTTATGATATCCAAAGTAGAAATCTAAAACAGAGAAACAAAGACAATTTTGTACAGAAGGAAAAATGACAGGAACCCTCACATTTAACTCTTAACGTGATCATTACCAGACAGTTTAACAGTTGTTTGAAGAGTCATTCGAGTAAAAATATCATCATTGTAGTGGAGCGTATGATTAGATAGAGATACAAAAGAGCTAGTATGTGATGGAATTGAACAAATTTAAGAGGATACAAGAATAGAAGTACCTGGCAGCGCACATCAATCTGGGTGCTTTTATCAACATCTATTCTGGCAGGAGGTTTAGCTCTCATCAACTTGTGTCCTACTGTCTCAGCCAAACAATATCTGAAAAATAGGATTCGAAGGATAGTAGGAACATAAGTGTAGGTAAAATGGTGACAAAGAAGGTAGAATAGGAAGCCACATAGTCCTAATGGTGATAAAGAACAATAATCCTTATGACTAAACGTGTAAAAAGAGAAATGAGAGAGCTTTAAGTTCTTTTTCTGAGGCAATAGCCGAAAAATTAATTGATGAAGTTAGCATACCACTGTTCTTTTTGATGTGCTCAACTGAGTTTTACAGTAAAGGGTAAAGAACACAATCAGAGTAGGAAGTACTTAAAATGGAATCTAGCTGACATTAAAGCTCCTATATGGAAAAGTTGATAGGGAAGAAGGAAAGAAACAAGAGATGGGGAACACCGAAAGATTAAAATACATAAACAAGAAATGAGCATTACGAAAGAAATGTTTACATCCCTATTTATGAGTTTCAATTTTCTCATTCCCAAAGGAATTGCAAAAAGTCAAACCCTGAGCTTCATTTTCTAATTTGACTTCCCACTTTCCCCTGGTACTAAAGATACCACCAAGTGCTTAGGTCCAGCCATGCAGGAAAGAATGACTGAATATATTCACTTATGAAATGAAACAACTCTTGACAATCATCAGTTGATGCTAGGAGCAGTATCAATCATCTCGACCAAGAAAGAATGTATATTGAGACATTAGATCCAACGAAAATTTTGTTGCACCTCGCAAAATTGATGGAATGAGTTCTCATGATTTTACGCTCTCAATAGCATTTTGGTAATGCTGACAAAGTGTAAAGATAAACTATAAGTTTTTCTTCGAGAGTTTCAGATTCAAGAAGCAAAAAAGAATGCAAATACTTGGCAAATATTTTGAAGCAGCTTACTCAACCCAGGCAAAGGCGGATCCAGAATTTGTATAACATGGGTGCACCACGTGGGCACACCACGAAAGAAAGGAGGAAAAAAGGAAGTATTAGGGGGGAATTGATCCTTGTTCCTCTGGGCAAATAACCCAGTGTTCAACGAAGTGCACCATTTGACTTTTTTGGAGCATGGGAGCCGGCACATAATATTAGATCTATTCTAAAAGAATATGTATATAAAATACTAGTTTGCCCGAGAGACCATGGGTTCACGTGCACCACAAATTGGCTATAAATCCGGAACCCAGACATCTTTTATTAAAAGACAAAGGCAAGGATGTATCATTAACATTTGTAAATGCATTTCTTTTTGTCTCATGACGAGATATTAAATAAAAGTGAATTAAAGGTGGTACCCTGGTAGAGCTATCAGGTTCTGTTCGCACGGAGCCCATTGCTTGAAAACTTCAAGTGAAAACCCACCACTTAACATGCCGGGAGTAGCAAATAAAACACAAGGTCCAGGAGCATTTATCATGGAACGTTCAAAACTGTGGACTACAAAGTACAAGCATCAGATAATGTAATATGAGCATAGCATTATGTATGATCTTAATCATGCACTTTTTTAGATAAATCTTAATCTCTCACTTGAACTACTAAAGAATACAGAAAGAGGAATATCGTGGAACAAGAAAGCTTGGTGATCCCTGTTACTATTTTAGTATTTCTACAATTTACTAAAGCTGGCAATGAGTGATAGAGGAAGCACCATTTTTGAAGTCAAATGCATTGCGTGTTGCGGAAAGATTTTTCACCTTTTGGCTGGCCCAGTTTATGAGAACTTTATAGTACATATTAGCTTGTATAGTCAAACCTGAAAGATTAGTAGTTCAGGATTAAGAATAAGGCATCAAACTACCAAAAAAACATTACGTAAATCCAAAATGTTTGCAGAACTATTGTACCACCAAAAAGATTAATTAAGAGAACTAATATGACAACCTAGTGTATGAAATACGTAAAATATTTATTCATGGCTAAACTATTGCAGTTGTAATCTCCTGGAATGTTGGGGGTTATATGGGGGAAGTAAGAGGGAGTTAGTGAGAAAGCTTCTTCAATAGTGAGGGGCTGATGTCTTTGTGTTGGTAGAAACAAAACTTGATGGTCACATAGACAATGTTATTCAGAGTATATGGCAATAGATGGATGGGAAAAATCTAAAAAAGGAGGCTCAGGGGAGCAATGGGGGAATCCTAATTCTTTGGGATAAAAGAATTTGGAATGGGGAGATGGTGGTGGATGGCAACCAATGCATAACAGGCAAGTTCACCAGTTTAAATGATAACTGGAGCTGGCATTTAACTGGTGTGTATGCTGACTGCAATAGAGTGACTAGGAGGACAATCTGGCAAGAGTTGATCAATGTGAGAAGCACCTGTCTTGGGCCATGGATAGTATGTGGTGACTTTAATGTCACTAGATATCCCTCAGAGAGAACAAACTGCCGCAGGTTAAGTGGTGGCATGGCTGAATTTTCCAATTGCATAGAGGAATTAGAATTGGTGGATCCTCCTTTATTTGGAGGATCCTTCACTTGGAGAAGGGGTGAGGATTTGGATTGTGCCTCCAGAATTGCTAGGTTCTTACACTGTGCAGAATTGGGGGAGAGCTTCTCTCAAATCAAACAAACCATTCTACCAAAGTTGATATCTGATCATAACCCCATTTTGTTGACTTGTGGAAACTGGGAATGGAAAAAATCTTATTTCAAGTTCGAAACCTGGTGGCTAGAAGCTGTATTATTATTACTGACATGCACAATAACTTTTTGGCAGGGAAATATCTGGTAATTAAAGATGGTAAGAAAGGTATGCAACACTATCATAGGTATCTCCAGTAAATCTAAGTAGGATATCCTAAAAGGCAAACCTTCTACCAAGTAATAACTATTTTTCACGTACACAGGGAGGTTTATTTTTTTAGCTTTTAAATATAACATAAAATTGTTTGGCATGTTATAGTGCAGACAGCTTGATAGCTCCAACAACACTTAATAAATTACACATAAAGTTACAGAGATATATGTGCACTTGCAGAATTCTAGTTCTGATTCTAATTCTTCTAATCTGATCAGGGAAGGACCAAGATTTCAACAAAGAAATATCACATAACTGCAATGACAAAAGGAATTATGCAAGGAAATCAAGGGAGAAGAACCTGCGGAAAAATAAATAGGAACTTCAAGATTCATCCGCTCCCAATAGTCATCCAATAACATACAGAGTTCCTGCTTGGAGAAGTATAGTTCACCAATAAAATAAATACTTGTGTTATAATATATTACAGTGCAGAAAAAAGAAAATTGTAAGAAGCAGCAAGAACATAAAGAAAAACATCAAGAATAAGATTGAGGAAAGCCCATGTTTATCAGTTATATAATTCGGCAATTTATACCACACATGTATAAATCATTAGCAGTGATAAGTGTGAGATATAGAGAACCTCTAGACTTAGAAAACTCCTAATTTTCCTTATTTATTTAATATTAGAGTGAAATGAGCGCAGATAGAGTGGAATAGATACAGAGGATTCATACTCACTGCCCACAAGTTTGGAATTGAGGTACAAGTTGATTGATTGAAATATGTAAACCATTACTTATACATAGGCACTATCAGATGTGGGTGCTCTTTTTGGAGTGAGTTGGACTTCCAAATAAATACAAGCCTAAAAGAAGCTCTTGTAGCATTGATGTCTTAGTTTCTCATAATCAAATATTTGAAACCAAATTGACAGCCAGCTCAGAGAGCAACATGCATAACTTACTAGAGTTTGGACTAGTTGACCACATTCTTCATGGAATGTCTGGAAACAAAATACTGATTAGAAGTTTAGGACCATTGATCAACATTTAACTCTTCAGTAATGTTATGTTCACTTGTCCCCACCCGCCCTTCAATTATTTGTCATTATAGAAGACCTAAAGCTAAAGTATGTCCTAAATCTAGGCATCTAAAAAGCTAGAGTTAGCACCCCAAGGTGAGACCTAGTGGTCAATGAAATGGATTGAGCACCATGAGGTCTCAGGTTCAAATTATAGTAGAAACGAAAAAACTAGGTGACTTATATCCGTCTGTTCTAGCCTCGATGGACAAAGTTAACGGGTACATGTTGTTGGTGAGTGGTAGGTAGAGGTGGGCATAAATATCGATAGACCAGACCTAACTAATTTGGCTCTTTGGTTTCGGCTTCTTCTTTTTTTCAAAAGTTTGGTCCCTCGATTCGGTGTTCCATTTAAGGGTCGTGATTCTTCGGTGCACCGAAGAACCAAACTTTTATTAATAAAAAGTTTTATTAAAATATTTTAAAATTAGCAAAATCCAAAGAACAAGTTATCTAATTTCACAGAATCTCGCTCGTCAATTCCAATGAAATGTTTCCTATTTTTTCCATAATTATTCATTAAAAGGATCGTTATCCATATGTGCCAACTTTCATGTGTTAAATTTGTTTCACAGCTCAAGTTTTAATCTTCTCTATTATGTAAAAGGAAAATACAATTGTGCAGTACTAAATCACTAATTATTATAGAATCTTATCATAATTGATTAATTAACATTTATTGGCAATTAAATGTAAGTATTATATATGGTATAATTACAGTATAATAATGGTATAATTAGTATTATATATGTTATAATTTCAACATAATAGTGGTACAATTAGTACTATATGTGGTAAAATTCTAATATAATAGTGGATAATCTAGTATTATATATAGTATAATTCCAGTATAATAGTGGTATAATTAGTATTACATATGGTATAATTACAATATAATTTTGGTATAATTAGTAATTTAGTACCATATATTGGTATAATTCTAGTATTAACGTTACATTTAATTTGGTTTGGTCCTTATTTTATTTTACTCATTTGCGTCGAAAAAAACATTTTAGAAAACCGAATTGAACGAACTTTGAAAAAACTGAACTAAATCGGTTCGGTGTTTGTTGCACATTTTTCCATAAACCGAACAACCAAATCGAAGTTTGATAAAACCGAACTGAAGAACCGAACACCCACCCCTAGTGACAAGTATCCAGTAGAATTAGTCGAGAAACGCGCAAGCTAGCCCAGACACCTTATCAAAAAGAAAAAAAGGAAAAAAATAAAGTTGATTTATAATCTAGCCAAAATAAAGAATAAAAACCTGAGCTCGTCCAAGAGCAAATGCAGGGATGAGCACCTTTCCTCCGCTATCAACACATTTGTGAATCTAAAGAATTATCGATTTTTGGTATTAACGCAAGAGTAAATAAAAACGAATTCAACAATACAATAAAGCAAATTGAATGGATAATGCCAAGAAAAGAATCACAAATACTTTAGAAATAAAGGACTCTTAATAATAGAGAATGGCAATAAATACAATGTTTTAGACAAAAATCCTCCAATTTTGAAATAGAGCAAAGTGAGCAGAAAAAATATACAACTGAAAGAGACTATGCCTAATTGCAGTAATTGATGAAGTGCAGTAAACAAAGAAAACAACGTGCACGTGCATACATCTTTTAATTTGCAAGTCTTAAACAAAACACAAATTCCGTTTGGTACAGATTTGTTCAGTGTTAGAAATCAATCATCAATCAAGGGGTGACAGCTAAAAGAAAATGCAATGCAGCCTCTTTCCCTACCACTTTTTAAGAGACACTTGGACAATAACTATGATTTGTCAATTCACAAGCAGTATATCGTTTTAGGTATGGAGTACAGCAATCAGATTGTACTCGCAACTTTAAAATCACTGTGAGCACACCATGCAAACTATTTCTATACTTCTGCGCACATCACTCGCTTTTGACTTTGTTAGAAGAGTCGATGCTTCAGAACTAGACTAGGGGCCTTGTACCAATCAACATTAGTCATTGACATCGGGGTATAAAGCATAGCACCCCGGACAAGGATATTCAGACAACACCCTTGCAAACACTCACAAGCATATTCTGTCACAGCAATGTGTTATAAGCAGAAATCATAAGAAAAACATATGCACGATATCGGAAAAAAGAACTCTTTTTAGTAGCCAAAAGTATCATACTGCTTCGAGAAACTCCCTCTCCCGAACATATTTGGAATCGCGGATGGTGGTTGCATAAGTTGACCTGTAAGAACAAAATTATGAGTAGAGATCTTGGCAGCAAAAAAAATCATTTTTCAAGCAAGGATAATGCCATTAAATTTATTTATCAGGATATCTCCAAATTTTGAATCAAAAGTGATGATTGTAACTTGTCTTGAAGAGGCTATAAGAAGGAAAAAACACTAATATGATACCACCAACATGGAATAAGACAGGGAAAAGGAGGATATTACATCAAGTTCATAGCATTTCACACTGCGATGTTCCAGTCAAACCAATTAGCAGGAGACATAAATCTTGGCAAGAACTAACATATGATTTTGCTAGTCGTCTAACATTGTTAGCATATAGCCATACACAAAACCTACATACTAATTCTCAATATTTCATCAAATCTTGAATCATACTTTTTCTTAAGTGCAAACTATTTTTTGAGCCAAGCCTAGCCAAAAGAGCATCGAAATCAGGAAACCGATAATGGTCATTGATAAAGAAATGGATCTTAGGCCTAACTCAATTTCAAAAGCTAGCTCAAAAGGTGAGGACTGTCAAGAACATATAAGGAGTCCAATCTCCGTTCTCACAACCAATGTGGACTCAACACCCCTTGCACACACAGAGTGGACAATATAAGATGGGGCCCAACGTAGGGTAAACAATGAATTGGGAAGGGTATGGCTCTATAGCATGATAAAGAAATGGACCTTGAGGCTAACTTAACCCCAAAAGCTAGATCAAGGGGTGAGGATTGTCGCCGACTATGTAAGGAGTCGAATTTCCATTCCCACAACTGATGTGGGACTCAAAAGTCATCAATTCACTTGAAATGCATAAAATCGTGAAATAAAAAAGGAACTGGAAAAATGATCATCAATATTGATTTAGACTAAATATTTGACCAAGATTGTTTACCATGGTATTCTTTTGACAGGTACAACCATGATGTATATGCAGGTGATTTTCTAGATGGTATCCAATATCCACTTACTCTGTTATGACAAGGTCCAGCTGCAGCCGGTCAATTTGAGCAGCTCCAAGATGTCTATCAGCCGTCATATTATAATCTCCAGTATATACCATAGCAGCATCGCCCACTTTAGCATAAAACATTGCAGCACCAAGAACCTAGACATAGAGTTTGATATTCACCACACCATATTGATTGACCTTTCATGCATGATTTACAGCTGGATGAAAAAATTCTGGCTCTATTCTTTTTGTGTATAATAATAGAAGGGAGTTGAGTTGAAATTCACAAGAAGGAATGTTTGTCTGATATATAAGAAGATTTCAATCAAAGATATCTAAAATATTTGACAAGGCAGCTAGTTTAGAACATCATGAACTAATAGGGATAAACACAAATTTCTTTTCCATTTCATCAATCCAGAATTTTAATTTTATTCCTTCATGTTTTTCTTCCACATTTACTGGTGGTTCAAATGTCTTCCACATGAGATCACCCATGACATGTGCCATATTTACAGGGAAACAAAGGAAGGCAGACAGCAGCAATATAGAGAAGGACAATATGTGCATCTATGTTAAGCTCAGATTTATAATTTGCATTGCATGACTTTGTCTCCAAGAATGAACTTGCAGCTAGCATTAGCAATCAGGTTATCTTTAGTGCTTTTATTTTTCCGCAAGTCAGTACGCCAATGTAGTGGGGGTTTGGGGGAATCCTATATATGTATGAGTATATAAACAAGTAGTGTGATGTCAAAACTTCCTGATTGATCAATTGGTTTCTGCTGGTAGTATATTCTTTTTTTTTTATGACAAGGGAAACCCGCAGCCACTATCCTTTTGGTGCGCACAGGGTAAAACCTCCGCTCCTATGCAATAGCTCGCTAATCACATAGGAGAGGTAACCCGCACTAGGCAAGCCTGGTGCGACGAGCTCGACCCAGAAGGCAAACCTCTTGCTTTCGCTGGCAAGGGGTTTCGAACTTGAGACCTCCAACATGGAAGTCCCAAGTCCAAACAACTGGCCCCCCGAAGGGTGGGTTCTGCTGGTAGTATATTTCGCAATATCACTTTCATAAGTAGCACTTTTTTATTATTGGTGGTAGACATATTATGAATTAGGTATTTTTTCTTTCTTTCTCCTCTTTTCATTGTTTAAGACATTGGATTTTCAAGGCTGCTATTTTCTTTTTGTTTTGTGATAATGCTGTGTTGCTGCTTTAATTGAGGAACTTCCAAATGCAACAAAAAATTGTTCTCACTCAAGTTGTAGAAACTGAGCCAGGAAAGAAAAAGACAAACATACACAGCTCTGCTTATTGACATGGAGTATATATAGCTGCTTGTAGCTTCCAAATTGAAGAAAGAACACAGAAAATCTAGTGTGCTTCACACAGCTATCGAGTAAATTAGCTGTATCCAGAAGCACTAACACAAGATCGCGTATGTGTGTGAGAGAAGAGGAGGTCAGAAGAGTCGATCAACAATCTGCATATGCTTCAGAAATGTAGGTCAGGTGGAAAGGGAATAATCAGTTCTAAAAGTTGAAATATGAAATACGCACCAGGAAAATAGCCAGTTTAAACTTGAGAACACTTTCAGATCAAACCAACCTAAAGGAGAAGAATCAGTTGCAATAGACTGGCTTACCAGTTAACTCCTAAGATATGACTCTCTTAATCTTCATTTTCCATTCCTTAAAAATTTGAAAAGATGATATACCTAACTCCCTTTAATCCAATTCATAATCCTTTTCTAACATTGAGTCCATTTGTATGGGCTTATAACTTCTGACTTGTAAGTAAAAAGTTACAAGTTAGAAATTTTTACCTGTGACTTTTGGCTTATTTTTGTTATTTCAGCTTAAAAACAAGTGCTTAAAATCACTTTTTTGTTTTTGTTTTGATAACCGAGAAATCCGTCTGTGACCCGCTCTTTGGACCAATCACAGCCTTCTAAACTCGGTGGATAATAGACCCGCCCCTCTACCCTTCTCCACTTACATACCAGGCTTCGCTTTGCATGGTGTGGGGCTTGAACTTGCAACCTAAGCCACAAATCCTCCACCTTTTGCCACTTGAGCTAGGCCTTGGGGGCTGCTTAAAATCGCTTTTTATTTTACCTAAAAACTACAAAACTGCTTAAAAGCACCTAAATCAGTGTTTCCAAAGGCATTTTCTGGGCGAGCCACGGGGCGAGGCATTACAAAAACATTCCGGAGTGCAAATGAAAAGTGTAGATCCATAGGGAGTACAACCTAGAATGGGGCATAAGCCCAGGGAATGGAAGTGTGAGTCTCGGGAGATAAATTTGTTTTAAAAAAATTTAAAAGTATTTAATCATATTTTAATTAATGGGGTAGTGATTTTTATACTTAATGTTATCATGTTTTCATGTTGTAGAGATTTTTTCAAACAACAACACACCCAGTGAAATCCCACAAGTGGGGTCTGGGAAGGGTAGAATGTAAGTAAACCTTACCCCTACCTCGTGGAGGTAGTGAGTCTCTCTACCTCTCATAGAAAATGACACTCCCATAAATAGTATTCTAGATAGTCATGCCTGAAATTGATAGGATAGAGATTCTGTAACACTATGTTCTTGACACAACTTTATCCATTTTTTGCCATTGCTCTTACAATTTTTTAAACTTCTTTGAAATATGTAAACATAACCAGTGCAAATATTAGTTGAGAATGCGAAGGACTAGTAGAAGTAGAGATCAATGATGAAATGGATGATGATTTTACTTTAAAGATCTCGAATATTATCATTTTTTGTGTTGATACCTTTCTAAAATAATAATAATAATATTTGTTTTCTATATGAGTAGTGATTTATTTGAATTTATTGGCAGATTTATAGAAATTTTTACATTTTCTTCTTTTCATAGTCATAAAATTATAAAATTAAAGATACATGAGATATACCCCGTAGATTCATGGGAATTACCCCCATATTTCGCGACTTACACCTCACCCATGCTACATAAAACATCTCGCCTCATGCCCCCCCCCCTTTTATAACACTGCCTAAAATAAGTCAATCTAAACAGACTCATTATCGTGAATTAAGTTGATGTGGCTTTTGTTTTCATCATTAATCGATGTTCCCTTTTTTCCCTTAAGATTGAAAAGAAAACCTACAGGTCAATCTGCTTGATACCAATGAATGCACGTGAAAAAGTTATTGGAGTGTTTGTGCAAATGGATGAATAGTTTAAACCATACATGTCCAGCATAGTATGCTCGAATTTGAAGGTCTCGATCAACCAGCACAGTCTGCTTCAAATCCACTGCAGTAACTGCAAACCGATTGCAAAAGTTAAATAACACATCAATTTGGAGATGAATAAGAGAAAAGATGCAGAAAATATTATTAGCTCAGCATGTCTGCTAACTTATGTAATAGCTGCATTTTGTTAGATCGGTAGAATTCACTTCACCCCTCAATCCAATCTTGCATGTGCATTAAATTAATATTGCTCAATCTAGGAGTTCAATCAGCAATCTCTTGGAATCTAGCTTCTCTTGCCAACTTTTAGAAGTCTAGCTTTAATTTGGCGATTTCATAAAACCCCTGTACTTCAACAAGAACCGTCTGTTCTCCCTTTGTTTTGTTTCCACAGTATAACTTTAGCATGAGGTATTGGCAAGATCTATACCGGATAATCTATCTCCAACCAAAAGAATGTAGTTCCCTATGATCTGGGTGTGCCTAAATGGCTCAGTGTGTAAATTCTGAGTTGTAGGTAGACATGTAATAAGCTCAATAATATTGAATGGTTTCAACAGTGGGCTTCTGGAGGCAGCAGAACAAGCCACTGTTACTGCTACATGATCCAATTGATGTCAGCAGTAACACATTTAACATAGTTATCATACTAGACTGATAACTAGTGAAACCACATAAGAAGCTCGTGTAGTTAACCTATGAGTCAGAGAAGGCAACTATTAGAACCATTGAAATCACACTAATGGTGTCAACTATCAAGAGCCTGCAGCAGCCGCTTTAATTGGGGGGGGGGGGGGGG
>JAJOOS010007901.1:0-40000 GCA_029582725.1 Solanum chiquidenum
TGAGACATCATGTATAAAGTTTAGAAAGTCTTCCGCTTGTTTTTTTTTGAAATGCTTTCTTGGTAAAGAAAGTTTTAAATTCCTTATGGTTTTAGTGTGTATGCGATGAATGAATGCTAAGAGGCTTGTATTAGACCTCTTCGAGGTCGAGTACGCCGGTTACGACTAAGGGGTGCTCCCGGGTCGTGATACTGAAGACTCTTCTGACCTCGGTGCCTAGTCTAGCACTGCCGGTGTAAGGTAAGGATTTCATTGTTTATTGTGATGTTTCACATTTGGGTTTGGATGTTGTGTTGATGGAGGATAAGAATTTCATAGCTTATGCATCGCAACAACTGAAAATGCATGAGAAAAACTACCCGACACATGACTTGGAGTTGGCAGCGGTAGTGTTTGCTCTCAAGATATGGCAGCATTACATTTATGGTGTCAAGTGTGAGATGTTTAATGACCATCGTAGTCTACAAGATGTATTCACTCAGAAGGACCTGAATCTGAGATAACGAAGGTGTATGGAGTTAATCAAGGATTATGATGTTACCATCCAATATCATCCGGGTAAGGCTAACGTGGTGGCAGACACATTAAGCTGGAAGACGGTGAGTATGGGTAGTCTAGCTTGCTTGGGTGTGTCCAAGCGACCTTTGGCCAAAGAGATTCAAACCTTGGAGTCTAAGTTCATACAGTTGGACATCTCATAGAAAAGTGGGGTGTTAGCCAACATTGAGGAAATCAAGGCCAAGCAGTTTGAGGATGAGAGCTTGAATGAGCTCAGAAAGAAGATAGTGTCTGGAAAGGCACAAGATGCGGCTCTTGATGCGGGTGGTGTGCTCAGTTTAAGGGAAGAATTTGTGTTCCCCAAGTGGATGACTTGATTCAGAAGATGTTGACAGAATCTCATGATTCGCGGTATTCCATTCATCTGGGTGTGACCAAGATGTACCGAGATTTGAAACAACTTTATTGGTGGCCTGGCATGAAGAAACACATAGCTGAGTTTGTGGCTAAGTGCCAAAAATATCAGCATGTAAAGTATGAGCACCAAAGCTCTGCAGGTTTGCTTCAGAGAATGGCAATTCCTGAATGGAGGTGGGAAAGGATAATTATGGATTTCTTGGTTGGTCTTCCAAGAGCCTTGGGGAAGTTTGACTCCATTTGGGTGGTGGTTGACATATTGACTAAGTCAGCCTACTTCATTCCAGTCAGAGTAGACTATAATGCTCAGCAGTTGGCTAAGGTTTATGTGAAGGAGATAGTGAGGTTGCATGGAGTGCCCCTTTCCATCATCTCGGACCGTGGTACACAGTTCACATCCAAGTTTTGGGGAAAATTGCATGAGGAGTTGGGAACTCAATTCACTTTTAGCATAGACTTCCATCCACAGACAGATGGGCAGTCAGAGAGAACTATTCAAGTGTTAGAGGACATGTTGAGGGCATGTGTGATTGACTTTGGAGGGAATTGGTATAAGTTCTTACCCTTATATGAGATCTCTTATAATAACAGTTACCACTCCAGCATTGACATGGCACCGTTCGAGGCACTTTATGAGAGCGGATGTAGATCACCCATAAGGTGGTTCGAGGCTAGAGAAGTGAAACCCTTGGGGGTTGATTTGGTGAAAGATGCTTAAGATAAGGTGAGAAGCATCCAAGCTAAGATTCTAGCAGCCTAGAGTCGACATAAAAAGTATGCAGATAGTAAGGTAAGGGACATGACATTTTAGGCTAGTGAGCAAGTTCTTCTAAAAGTGTCACCCATAAAGGTGGTGATGAGATTCAGTAAGAAGGGCAAGCTTAGTCCTCGATACATCGGGCCATTTGAGATTCTTTATTGTGTAGGGCCAATGGCTTATAGGTTGGCTTTACCGCCTAGCCTATCTGGAGTCCATCCAGTGTTTCATGTGTCCATGTTGAAAAAGTATCATGGGGACGGAGATTACATCGTAAAATGGGACTCAGTTTTGTTAGACAAAGACCTTCAGTATGATGAGAAACCCATTGCAATTCTTAATCACGATGTCTAGAAGCTGAGGACCAAAGAGATAAAGTCCGTGAAAGTTCAATAGAAGCATTCTCCGATTGAGGAAGCTACTTGGGAAACTGAGAAGAACATCCAAGACAGGTATCCCAAGTTATTCGACGATTAAGGTACTACTCTACTCTTGCCTTAGCCAATATTCCTAGTTATCACTTGGGGAAGAGTGATGGGTAAATTGGTATCTATTGTAACGACATGTTCCCATCATTAAGGAAAATCCAATTGGGAAGGAATTTCGGTTAGAAAACTTTTGAGTAGTAACTTTGAAATTTCTCACCTAGGCCAGATTTGGACAAAATCTGAGTCAGGTGAGGTATAGGGAAATATGATATTGGATGGGGGATATAATTATGAGTTTGATCACATGAGTGGATAGGGAAGACGTTAAGGAGCCTGCACGGCTTTACTTAATCGAATTCGGGCGAGTAGAACTCCCAAAATATATCTTGGCATGAAGGGGTGGTTTTAGAATGTCAAAATTTAAAGGTGTGTTGCGAAATGAGATCTTGGAACTCAAATTCCAAGTTCATATATCCATGCAAGCCGCCAAGGTGGAGTCGTTGTGATGGAATGGGGCCCACTGTGGCGGGTAGTCGCGACTTAAACCGGGGAAAAACCCCAAAACCATTATTTTCTACAAAACTTTATTCTTAAGATATAAGGGACTACCTAGGGTAGTTTCTCATCAAATTCCTACGAATTCTTGCTGATGCTTATCGTGACCAACGACACCAACTACGGTTCGAGTGTCTACGATCGTCGATAATATAGTAACCCAACCAAGGGTTGGGGTCGTGTCCCAAGGGAGCGGTCATGAGAATTAATAGAAAAATAAAATCTAGTTTTAACTAGTCGTAGCTAAAGACATTAACGATTAAAAACATTGTAAATTGAAGGGGGGACACAAAAGTGTCAAATATCATGTTGGGATTTTTGTCACAAGTAAGTAAAAATAACAAAAATAACAAGAAAATCAAGTATGGGGAAGAGTTCTTGGGGTGTGACCGCAATACAAGTTGAGATAAATGGTTGGGTACATGCTTTCGATAGGAAATTTGCAAGATAATAGTGACTAGGCTAAGCTTTAGATGGAAATAAGTTCCCTCTTAGGCAACTTACCCCGTTTCAAATGCGTTCATCTCGGACACCCATTTTCCGCATGAAGACCAGCCTACGCCTTACCCCACTCACTCTCTCGAGCTGAGTGTTAGGATATGGGACTAGGTCTCACCCTCTCGGGCTGAACCTCATGTCGACCCACTCCTTAGGCTATCAGTCTAGTGGTCTTGATTTCGCGGACTCCCTCTCGGGTAAGCCGAAAACACATGGGTGGCTTTGTATTTGCAACTACAAACCCATTAAATTAAACCACAACAACTAGGTGAAATCACCATTAAAATACATCAAATCTATCAGCAAGCAAGACCCAACAATAATATCAACACATATTTACTAAATCACACCCGAAGAATGGGGGGTTTTAGCCACACATCAAGAAACAACAAAATACACCTAAAATGATAGTGAAATCAAAGGGGTATAAGAAATTAAACCTTTATTTAAGCAAAGGAAGAAGAATGGAGAAGACCCACTTCAAACTTGGGGAAGATGAACTTCTTTCTTCAAGTCTCCCAAAAACACTCTCCAAACTTGAGAGCAAAAAGTACTAAAAATTATATTGTCTAAAATTTTGATACTAAAAATGTAATGCTAAAACTTCTCTTAAGCTATATCTCTCAACGAGTATTTATAGATTTCAAAAACTTGTGCTGCAGTGGATCATTCGGCGACATTAGTCGGAATCGCCAATCGACTCGGTGATTCGCCCTTAGGTGCAGTTCATCACCGTCTTGCACCATCCTTCGACATCATCATGCTCTTTGTCATTGGGAAACATAGTACTTCTTCGCGGAACTATTCGGTGACATGCCGACTGCTCCTTTAATCGCCTTTTGATCCATTTCCTTCAGGGCTTCGCGTACTCAAACAAAGGGCGGAGTGCGTCCCTTTGGCAATTCACCAAGTATGCTTGGCGATGCTCAGGCTTCAGCTTCTTCGTTCTTTTCAGCCTTTTTGTTCCTTTTTGTGCCTAAGTGTCCATGCTTCCACTAAAACTTTAAATACCTGAAACTTAAGCATTTTTATCAGATATTGAGATAAATAAGCATTTGAGGACACTATTTCTATTAAAATAAAGCCCTAAATGAGTCCAATTTATGGACTCATCACTCGCACCAAAGGTAAGTTAATTACTCCCTTAATCCGTATTTCGATTCTTAGAACTTAGAATCCTTGTTAATTATTGTTGGGAGAGGGTTTCAAGCTGAAGTTTAATGGTGGGGAAAGCCCTAGTTGAGCATTTGTTTCATGGATTTAGCCTTGGGTTGATATTTTGTTATAATCCGGGTAATTTAGGCCTCGTTTATTGATCCTTGCATTAATTAATTATTTTAGACCAAGAAAAAGCCGCAAGACTACGGAAAAGGAAGGCTCAAGTGTCTTATGAGTATTCAGGCTTGGTTTTGAGGTAAGTGATGGTTCGACTTCTTATTGTGTGATATATGCTTGTTAATTGCTCCATTGTATGCATGTACGTATGTGAACAGGGAAACGTGAATCGAATCTAATGAGATGATTAAGTATGAACAATTACATGCCATGAACTTGTTATTCTACTGTGTGAATGTGTGCACTGTTCAGTGTGGGTGTGGTTGTGCTGACTGGATCGAGTGTCATGTTCTGACACATATATTGGACCGGGTGTCACATTTTGACACATATATTGGACCGGGTGTCATATTCTGACACATATATATTGGATCGGGTGTCACGTTCTGACACACTAACAATTTGGGTGTGGGTTCCATGAGAGGACCACTTGTGATTATTACATTCATGACTACTTGTCATTGATATTGGGAAATTGTATCTTGCTCCTGAAATGTTAAATGAATTGTGCATTTTGTATATGTGTGTTTACTATGTTGTAATTACTTGCTTATATTTCACTGACTGGAGTAGTCGCCTGATCCTTCCAGTACACACGTTAGTTTCGTGTACTGATACTGCATTTGCTCTTTTTTTGTTGAGAACTGGGCATCTTCAGGCGGCTATTGACTGACCTCGGCTAGGAGATTATTGACCGAGACCGGATTTGAGGGTGAGCCAGTTCTTTCAGGCTGCCATGGATCCATCATTAGTTTACTCCATTCTTTTCAGACTCAGACTACATATTTAGGCTTTACTTATGTTTAGTTTTCGGGGTTGTACCCCTCTTTTATAGACTTGTTGGTTAGTAGAGTTTTGGTACAATGACTTTCAAGTTCTAGTGGTTGAATTTCCGCAAGGGTTATGCTTAGTTGTTTTGTTAAACCTTCGGAGTTTATGGGAGCTCCATATTTAATTTGTTATTTAAACCTGCTTCCATATCTTTAAATGGTTTAGTTTCTTTAAATTGCTTAGTCGGGTTGTGGTAGTGGTTCTCCCATTGAAGGGTTAGTGTGGGTGCCAATCACGGCGGTCTAGGTCGTGACATATATGATTTATTGAGGAAATATTCATAAGGACCATCTGAAATCTAACATAAAATATCAAGTTAATTAATACGTTGTTTGTTGCCTTTGAATACCAGCCTAGTACCAAACTTTTTAAAAAATGGAAGAATCCAGAGGTCCTATTCACAAACCACTCTAACAATTGTCTAATACATTGACATACATCTTTGCAGAATTTCAAGTCTACCTATAATGTCTCCAAATTCCGAATGACAATGGCAATGTTAAACATCTAAGTTAATTGAGCAAAAGAATATAACAATATAAACTTTAAAACATAGTGTGTATATATATATATATAAACATTATGTCCAACAAACGTATGTTGTCCAGTTAAATCATATGCAAGTATTATTTTAATATAAATTATACAGCCAAAAATACAATTGTCCATATCTTCAAATACATTAGGAGCATATCCTAATTCAACACCTTAAATTAGTCAATTCAAATAGGCTACATATACCATCATTTGGTAGATCTATATATTTATTTATTCAAGTAGAATAACTCACAATTAATTAACTTTGTTTTGACAAGTTTAAGATAGTAGTACATACTTTGTTGAGAATATTTTTATTGTATTTTTTTTGTTCTATATTTTATTATGCATGTTATTAATCACAAAGTGGCAATTTGTTCTATATTTTATTGTGCAGATTAATCACAAAGTTACAATATTATTTTATGGCTCAATGGTGAGTCCTATTATATTTGGCTTATTATGTCATTGATTGAGGGTAAGACGAAGGATTCAAGTCCTATAGCACCAAGAGGGTAATAAATCAGGTGAGAGTCCTGATGCATCATGATAATAAAATGTTGGGTTGGGTCCCAATAAATAATGACCTAAAATGCCATCTTATGGGTAAGACGTTGGGTTCAAGTCCCAACATAAAATAATGACGATGTAATGATGACTGAGCAAATTGATATGCTCTTGATAAAAAGTAATGAAATTTGTTCAATTAATTTGCTCCATTCTCTTATGTGAATGTGGTAGCAGTATATCTAAAAATGACAAGTGATTGAATGTATGAATATGAGTGTGGTAAAATGTTAATGATTATCATTGTTGTAATTAAAAGGAAGAACATTACGAGTTCTTAAGATGGTCCTTCAATTGTGAAAGTACTTTTGTCCATCGAAGTGGTATGAAACGTTATTGGACACATTGTTTCTTAAGATGGTCCTTCAAATGTGAAGGAAATTTTTATCCATCATAGTGGTATGAAAAAATATTGGGCAAATTGTTGTTGATGCAACCCAATTTGAAATGTTTTGTAAATCCTCCATCAAAATAAAGGAATACAAAGTGGTAGTACATTTGGTACATTTGACCTCTTAAAGTGATGTTAAGATGAGTAACATAAATTTGATAAATGCGAAAGTATGACAGTGAGTTTCTAATAAAACCTTATGGAGCATGTTCAAATGGTTATGGTCCATTTCTTAAAGAAAATGTGATGTGTGTTCTTATGAATAAGAACATGTTCATGTATTATTGGATAAATGTCACATCTCACCTCTACGGGAGGTTTGGGAGATTGAAAAGAAATATTTTGACATAAATGGTCATTTAGTCATATACTTTAGGTACTATAAACACAAATATTGTGGTATGTTAAATTATGAAATATTGAAGGACAAAATAAAGAAATCATTATTTCCTATAAAGGTTGTAGCCATGACCAAAATAAATATTGTTGTGTGGCAACACAAATTTGTCATTGGTTGTCAAGAAATAAGTCTTGCATGTGATAATTTTAACCATGACAATAATAATAATTTTCTCCTTGAAGGAGATGGCCACCATAAGAATGACGTTGTGAAATTTGTGGTAGTACACAAAATTAATTGAGAATTCCGAAAGGACTAATTTGTTACTATTCGGAGGAATGAAATTGTTCATAATATTGGGGGTGTAGTAAGTCTCAAAAGAAACTTTTTAAGTTTCGGAAGAATTGAAAAGAAAAAAATATTATATTGAGACTATAAATTATGGGAAGATTTAATATCTTCAAATTACTACAACTAAAGTGGGTTATAAATATTTACGTATAAGATTTCCCGTTGTTTGTTGTATACAATTATGAGCATGATGATGGAATCACATGCATAAGTAAGCTAGAAGTTTACTAGAATAAATATCAGTTGGCATAATCGATTGTCCATTCCATTTCAAATGTGATGCAAAAGAGATTGAGAATTCACGTGGCTATATGTTGAAGAAATAAAAGATTCTTCAAGAATTTTCTTTTGTATCTTGTTCTCGTGATAAAATGATCGTTGTATCAACTAAGGTTGGGATTGTATCCCCTGAAATTATCTGGAACATATAAAATGGTGAATTTGGGCTCGTTCACCTGCCATGTGGACCTTTTACTATTATAATTTAATAGATGCATCTATGGTATGGTCACATGTGCATTTGTATCAACTTACAAATTGGTTTTTGTAAGGTTATTTGTTTGAATTATTAAATTAAGAGCACAGTTCCAAACTATAAAATCATATTGATAGTGTTGGTTGGTTTAGCAGAAATTGGATGCCTCCAATTATAGCTAGACCATTGATTATGAGAACAAATCTCTCAAATAAAATGTTGTATGAGATGAGTTTATTTTGCATGTATGCATCAAGCCAACAAGTTCTCCCATCACAATTGGCTCATGGTCAGGAATCAAATAATTTCCATCTAAAAATTTGATGTGTGCACATATGATTTTATTGCTCCACCACACACAAAGATGGATCCCCAAATGAGGTTGGGGGTAAATGTTAGATTTCCTAACATTAAGGGGAGATATGTTTAGCAGTTGAAAATTATGCGTGGGGTGAATCATATAGATCCTCATTAAAAAAAATGTGAACTTGAAGTTCAAGAGATAATTCATTTGCAAAATGTTGCAAATAATACGCCAGATGTATTTGCTGACCCAATATTTTAATGAAGCTACAAATATTCCAATAAATAGTCCTTGAAGGATAGAGTCTATGGTATGCCAGAAGCGTGATAGACCAATCGATTCCAAACATAAAACTCCTTGAGGAAGGAGAGGAGCAAATTATCTAAATGGTCATGATAATGTGGTAAATTCTTTAAAAGTGAACTATGACACAACACTTCATAAAACCTTGGTAAAGGTTAAGGTACCTGAAAATGATGAAAAATGAAGAGATCTCGATAAGTTATGTTGTATTGAAATCGAATCAAAATGACAGTCGACTGTATCTTTGATATGAAGTAGAACTCAATGCTATAAATGGTTACAAGGATCTTAAATTCAAATCTGTCATATAGTGTGGACATATAAATGATTGTCCAAATAAAATGCATAGACTATTCAAGTATATTTTATTTCACTGAGGAAAGTGATGTTTTTGAACTTATAGTTCATAGATCAAAATATATGTCAGTGGGATACAAATGAATCATTGTGCGAAAGTATAACCGTAAGATATAAAGTACGGTTTGTGCCTCGGGGCATAAAGGGTTTTCGCAAAAATCTTGACCTTATTAAATGGAGATATATTCTCTAGTGGTGGATGCAACGAGACTTGTTTCAGTCTGACAATAGATGAAATACTTGAATATGTATAATGAATGATTATTATTTCTAACTAGGCGATGAATGTTATATGAAAATCCTTGAAGGATTTAAATGGTCTTAAAGCAATTCCATTGAGTACCCAATGGTTTTGAGACTGCTTAACACATAGAAAGAATCTTTTTGATCTCATGAAAATGATTTAAAATGTCATGTATTAGTGCAATTGGTGCACTTATAGATTGTTGGTTATGCAAATTCTAGAAGATTATTTGATATACATAACGAAAGTTATGTGAAAGGATTGTCATATTATCATTCAAGTTATGACAAGAAGCTAACAAAGCAAGTGACTCAACTCATAGAAGATGTGTGATCTTAGGCATATTTATATGCCTAGGAACTTATTAACACCCGCATTTTGGCTAAGCTTGGAATTGTTTTACGTTGATTTAAAGTCGTGTTGAGTTGTTTGATTGTATATATACTAACCAGCATGATTAGTTGTGTAGGTGAGCTTAAATAATGAAACAAGCATGAAAATGGGCATTAGGAAACACAAAAGATCCAAGTGAAGAGAAGCAAGAAAGAAGAATGAAGCAGGGAAGATTCAGAAGGATTTCCAAATCCTCTCCGCATCGCGGAGATAGATTGCACATGTGGTTCGAGAAAGGAAAACAAGGCAAAGTGGTATGTGGCCTCTCCACGGAGTGCGAACTTTGTGTGCGAATTAACAATTGGGGACAGAATGGTTCGTGACACCCTCGCATCGCGGAGAAGATAATAAGTCTTGAAATGGATTCTGGCAAGCCCTCCGTGTCGCGCCCCTACATGCCAGTTTTGGCCATTTCGACTTAATTATAAATAGACTCAGATTTTATTTTTATTAAATTATTCTTTTTCTGGGTTTTGAAGAATGACGATTTGGAGAGCTATTTCATTAGTTTTTAGGGTTCTTTCCTAGACTCTTCTACTTTCAATCTATTTATGATTTAAACATTGCTTGATCGAAAATACTATTATGAGTAGCTAATTTCCATAGTTCTAGGGTTGTGGCTACAAGATGACTCACTTACCCAGTCCCTCTTGTTGCTAATGAACCCACAATTCCTGTAGCAAGAGTTGAGCAAGAACAACCTGCACTAATGGATAAGATGAAAGTAAGAGATGTGGCAATCCCACGTACCACCAATCTGACTTCATGCATTCAGAAACTTGAAGTTGGTGGAAGATTTGAACTGAAATGAAGCATGGTGCAACTTTTGCACACTAATGGACAGTTCACTGATTTATCGCATGAGGATCCACAAGATCATATCTAGAACATCCTCAAAATCAGTGACACGTACACTCCATCTAGAGTAAATACATATTACGTAAGGCTCACTTTATTCCCCTTTTCTCTGTTGGGGGAAGCAAAGAGATGGTTAAATTCAGAGCTTGCAAATTCCATAACCTCATGGGATGATCTTGCATGAAAGTTCCTTATCAGATTTTTCCCATCTGGGAAAACAACTAAGTTAAGGAGTGACATACTGAGCTTCCGACAAAAAAGATGAGAGAACTTGTACCTGGCTTGGGACAAGTTTAAATAGATGTTGTTGAGTTATCCTCACCAGCATCAGGCTAACGAGGTGTTGGTCCATACCTTCATAGATTGGAACCCAACACCAAGATTTTACTTGATTCAGCTGCAGGCAGACAAGCCTTGGAGAAGACTTATGCGGAGCTATTCACCTTGCTAAACAAGATTTCACAAAGGAACCCCGAGTGGAATGGAAGAGCATCTCAGTCTGTGGCATAGAAAACTGTTGGAATGTTGGATGTAGATGCAGTGTCGACATTAACTGCTCAAATTGTTGTGATGAAGAACATGATGAACAATCACTTCAGCAACCTATCACTGGGACAACAACCAGCATAGGTCAATGCAGTCCAACAACCTCTCACATGGTGAAAAATATGCGGAGGAGGTGATCATAGTGCAGAGGTATGTGGTGCAAGCCCGAATTCTATAAATTTTGTAGGTAATGCACAGTGGGGAGGAGGTCATCAGAACTATGGAAACTCCTACAATCCTAGTTGGTGGAATCATCTGAATTTTTTCTGAAGCGGAAATCAGAATCAGGCCCAAGGCCAGAATCAATATAGACCCCAAGGGAATGCACATGGGTACCAACAACAAGCCCAACGGGAGAAGCCGAATAATCAGAAAAGTAACATGAGCGTGGAGGAAATGCTTAATAAGATTATGTTTGATCAAGCTCAATTAGCTGTGGATTTGAGAAATACCAGTTAGCCACACAGAATATGGAGAAATAATTTGGGAAATTGGCTGGTGCCCAGAACTCACGACCTCAAAGAGGATTACCGGGAAGCACTGATCCAAATCCCAGGCAAGTAAATGCGGTAGGTACACGCAGCGGTTTGCAGTTGGAGGAGTTGCCTCCCAAGAAAAGAAATGTTGAATTTGCTAGCAAGGAGAGTGATCCTAAGGAGAGTGAGGCTGTTGCACAAGAAGAAAAAGTGCAACCAATATTGAAACCACCTCCCCCATTCCCTCAAAAGTTTAAAATACAGAAGGAGGATGATGTTTGGGTAAGTTTCTCTCTCTTCTAAAGCAAGTTCATATTAATTTTCCATTGGTAGATGTTTTGCAGGGTATTCCTAGGTATGCAAAGTATGTGAAAGAGATCATGGTAAACAAGAGGAGGATGACCGAATATGAAACTGTAGAACTTACTGAAGAGTGCAACTCCCAAATACAGAATAAGTTTCCCACCAAATTGAAAGATCTGGGTAGATTTACGGTTCAGATCACTATAGGGCAGAGCATCCATGCGCAAGGATTGTGTGATCTAGAAGCTAGTATAAACTTGATGCCAATATCTCAGTACAAAAAGTTGGGATTGGGTAGTCCTAAACCCACTACCATTATCTTACAGTTGGCAGATAGATCCGTTGCTAGGCCAGAGGGTGTTGTGGAGGATGTTTTAGTACAAGTGGGATCTTTGATATTCCTAGTAGATTTTGTAGTGCTGAATTTTGAGCCAGATCTTGAGGTTCCATTCATTTTGGGAAGACCCTTCTTGGCTACGGGGTGTGCTATGGTAGATGTAGCAACTGGGCAACTTACTATGCGGGAACATGACAAAGTGGAGGTATTCAATGTTTACAAGGCATTGAAACTCTCAACCGTGTATGAAGAGTTGTCTGCAATAACAGTGATAGATCTTGAAGCAGAGGCCCGATATATTGCATCCAAGGACCCATTGGAGCGTGTGTTAGTGGGAGATGATATCTATGGTGATGCTGAAGCACAGACAATGGTACAATCTTTGGATGTGGCAAGTGTGGGCAGATCAAGAGATCATTGGGAGCCTTTGAACAGGGTGTTGGTTCCTCCTTCCATGTCGTCCATTGAAGAAGCACCCAAGCTGGAGTTAAAAGCATTGCCAGCCCACCTCAGGTATGCATTTTTAGGTGAAGATAAGACCTTACCAGTTATTTTGTCTGCAGCATTATCTGAATCACATGTGGAAGCAACATTAAGCATATTGAGGAAGAGGAAAGCAACCTTAGGTTGGCAAATGTCTGATATTCACGGAGTAAGTCCCGCGTTGTACATGCACAATATCTACATGGAGGAAGGGCATAAGTCGAGTGCACAACACCAACGTAGACGCTCTTACATTAAGATTAGAATGAAAACTTGTCGTAAAAAAAAAGGTAGTGATGAAGGATATGGTAAGAAAAAAGGTGATCAAGTGGTTAGATGCAGGAATTGTGTATCCCATATCATATAGTAAATGGGTGAGTCCGGTACAGTGTGTGCCCAAAAAAGGCAGAATGACGGTGATAACCAATGAGAAGAATGAATTGATCCCCACAAGGAAAGTAGCTAGATGGCGTATATGCATGTACTACATGAAGTTGAATGATGCCACCATGAAGGATCATTATCTAGTGCCATTCATTGATCAAATGTTTGATAGACTGGCGGGGAAAGAATATTACTGCTTCCTGGATAGCTGCCCAGGTTATAATCAGATTGTTATTGCATCAGAGGACCAGGAGAAGACCACATTCACTTGTCTGTATGGCACCTATGCGTTCAAACATATTCCATTCAGATTATGCAATACACTGGCAACATTCTAGAGATGCTTGATGACAATCTTCCACGACATGGTGGAAGATTTTATTGAGGTGTTCATGGACGACTTCTCGGTTTTTGGTGAGTCTTTTGACCTTTGTTTGACTAATCTTGACAGGGTCCTAGCAAGATGTAAAGAGACAAATTTGGTGTTAAACTGGGAGAAGTGCCACTTCTTAGTTCGAGAAGGGATATTTTTGAGGCACAAAATCTCGAGAAATGGGCTGGAAGTTGATAAAGCCAAGGTGGAAGTCATTGAGAAGTTGCCACCACCTATCACTATGAAGGGAGTTAGAATCTTTTTTGGACATGTTGGGTTCTACACAAGATTCATCAAGGATTTTGCTAAGACAGCAAGACCCATGTGCAGCCTTCTGGAAAAAAAAGTAAAGTTTGCATTTGATGAAAGTTGTTTGCAGGCATTTGAGCTGTTGAAAAAGAAGTTGGTCAAGTCTCTTATTTTGATTGCTCCTAACTGGGAGCTTCCATTCGAGCACATGTGTAATGCTAGTAATACAACGGTTGGTGCAGTGCTAGGACATCGAAATGATAAGATGTTTCATTCCATCTACTATGCTAGCAAGACACTTGATGCAACTCAGTCTAATTATATTATCACAGAGAAAGATATGCTAGAATTAGTCTTTGCATTTGATAAGTTCAAGTCGTACTTGGTAGGCACCAAGGTTGTTGTTTACACTGACCATGTTGCAATCAGGTATTTGTTTAACAAGAAGGACGCAAAACCAAGGCTAATTAGGTGGATATTTCTCTTGCAAGAGTTTGATCTAGAGATTAAAGAGAAGAAGGGGACTAAAAACCAGATAGCTGATCATCTGTCTAGATTAGAGGACTCATTTCATATGAGGAATGAAGGGCAGATTCACGAAGAGTTCCCCGGTGAGCAATTGCTTGCCTTGGACCTTGCTCAAGTACCCTGGTATGCTGACATTGTGAACTTTCTCGTAAGTGGTTTATTTCCATCGGAGCCTCAACACACCAAAAGAAGAAGCTGAAGTATGAGGAACAATTCTATATATGAGATGAGCCCTTCTTATTCAAGCAGGGACCTGTTCAAATGGTGAGAAGGTGTATAGTTGAGCAGGAAGCATTGCAAGTGTTGGAGAGTTGTCATTCTTCACCATATGGTGGACACCATGGAGGTGAGCGCACTCCACATAAGGTATTGCAATATGGTTTCTTTTGGCCTACTTTATTTAAGGATGCTGCTATGTTTGTGAAGGGTTGTCATCAGTGTCAGTGGATGTGCACTATTTCTAGAAGGCATGAGATGTCGTTGAACAACATCCTCGAAGTTGAGATCTTTGACATATCGGGGATGGACTTCATGGGGCCATTCCCATCTTTCTGTTGCAATCAGTATATCTTAGTGGCAGTGGAATATGTGTCCAAGTGGGTGGAGGCAGTTGCGCTACTGTCTAATGATGCAAAGGTAGTGGTTAAGTTCATCAGGAAACATATCTTCACCAAGTTTGGAACTCCAAAGGCTATGATAAGTGATGGAGGTACGCACTTTATTAACAGTTCAGTGCGAAATTTGCTGGCGAAATATGGAGTGAAACACAAGGTAGCCACTACTTATCATCCCCAAACTAGTGGGCAGGTGGAAATGTCTAATCGGGAAGTGAAGCAAATCCTGCAAAAGACTGTGAATGCCCAAATGAAAGATTGGGCTGACAAGTTAGATGATGCTTTGTGGGAATACTGAACTGCATAAAAGACATTGATAGGGACTCCTCCTTATCAAATGATGTTTGAAAAAATGTGTCACCTTCCAGCAGAGTTGGAGCATAAAGCATACTGGGCGATCAAGAAGTTGAATCTAGATTCTGAGTTTGCAGGAAAGAAATGGATAACACAGTTGCATGAGTTAGATGAATTCAGGCTCCATGCATATGAAAATGCCAAGTTATATAAAGAGAAGACTAAGAGGTAGCATAACAGGCATATTGTGTCACACACCTTTGAGCCTGGTCAGTTTGTGTTATTGTTCAATTCAAGACTGAAGTTATTCCCCGGAAAACTTCGGTCTAACTGGAGTGGACCATTTGAAGTAGTGAGGATGACCCAACATGGAGCTGTGGAGCTAAGGAACAAGGATAAGAGCTCTACTTTTCTTGTGAATGGGCAACAAGTTAAGCACTATTTCAGAAATGATGTTTATCATGCGCTGGAGGCGCTCACCTTGAATGACGAGTGAGTCATTAGGTGGGTCGTACCGTGATGTTAAATTAGGCGCTGCACGGGAGGCAACTCGTGCCCCTTATAATAGTAGGATTTTTATTCTTTTTTTGTTATTTTAATTCATAGGAATTAGTAAAAAAAAAGATATATCAAATTAAATACAAAAATATGAGTCGTGCCACGACTGAAACTAAGGCGCTGGATGGGAGGCAACCCATCATGTTTACATTAACGGGTGTTGTGCTTAAAATGTGCAGGAAATAAGTATTAGAACCCATGGCATGTTGCAAAGGGTGTTTCAACTTTTGCCTCACTTGGAATTGATTTTCCAGGACGAGGCAGAACACTCCGTGACAAAGCCGCATCGCAGAGATTGTTGGATATTTTTGTTTCAACAAAAATCACTTTTACGTCAAGAACAGGGAACCTCTGTGACAACCCTAATTCGCGGAGGGGTGTTCCAATTTTGACCTTGTGATATTTAATAATTTTTGCGAGGCAGAACACTCTGTGACCACCCCGTGTCGCGCACCCAAGTAAGAAAATTCAATTTTCATTAAATTAAGCAGGTCTTACCCATTTTCTTTCAAAATTCACCCGACCCATCCCTTTTTTAAAACCCAAATCCCCTTTATTCTCTCCTTACCCATGATATCCCCCCTCTAATTCCCCCTTACAATTTCAACTTTCAGTCCATAATGCAGGGCCAATTAACCATCCTATCTCTCAATTTCGTTCTCGCTTTCAGAAAAAGTTGGTCGTTTTGGTGTATATTGTATGGGTTGATGTATGTTTATCTTGTTGGGGTTTGTGGGTGTGTTTGGTAGTGTTTGTTACTGCAATTGGCGCTAATATGAATGGTATTTTCTAATTCATGAGTAGAAAATGCCCTTAGGTGATAATTTATGGATTTTGGGGTCGAATGGTCTTGTTTGAACATGTTAGGGTGACAAGTTTGGTTCTAAGGACTGCATTAAATTGTTTGTGAATGGATTTTATGTGATGTTTGAAATATTGTGTAACAATCACCTATTGTGTTTGAATATGGATATTGGGGCGATTTGTAATTGCTTGAAGTAGTTTGGGGGGTATGTTTTGGAGCTGCTATTGATTTAGAATAGTGAGTTATGCGTTTTGCAGGTTAGTGTGAATTCTTGAGTAGTAATGTTAGAATTTTATTATATGAAGTGTGGGTGTGCTTTCGTGTACCGTGAATGGGTAGGGAGTTGTATGATGTTGATTTATGTGTGTCCACCTGTGGGACGTTTGAGTACCTAGGTTGGACTATGCTCCGAAATAAGTGTGGGGTGGTGTTTGCACACCACCCATGTTTCTCACTGTTTTATACTTTGCTTGGGCTGATGTAGATTCCTTGTGCAGGTAGTCATGTATGGAACTCAACTACTCGGTAAGGAAGTGGCAACCTCTAGCCATAAGAAACGTGTTCAGAGTTGGGGAAATGTACCCCTGCACCTGATGTACCCAAGGGGAAAACCAGGACGTTCGGGGTGCGAGCCGTGGTCGAAGAAGGAAAATTATGGTGGAAGAAGCACACTGCGGTTAGATATTTCTTGGATGTGTGCATTGATAGGGACAGCCTGGCACAGGAGTTTCAAAGAATCTTGCGGTGTATCCAGGAGTTTCACATGGAGTTCATCTTTGCGAAGCTAAGTGAGTGTAACTTGCATATGGTGCGGGAGTTCTACGCCAACTGGGCAACGAAATCAATATCCCATTTTGTCCAAGTTGGAGGAGTGGATGTGACGCTCACTCCGGCGGTGATAAATGACATAGTCGGGAGGACACCGATCCACTGGTGCTCACAGGGCTGAACATTCGCCCACCGTATCGGTCCATGCGCCACATTCTTTGCGGCCCCCAGTTCATGGTGCAGTGGACCAAACATAGCGAGAATAGATATCATCAATCTCTACCCTATGCACACATGTTCAGGGAGGCTCGGGTTTGGCTCAAAATAGTGATGAATTGTTTTATACCGGGGTTACATTGCACATACATCACCCGAGAAAGAGTGTGTCTAGTTTACGCCTTGATGACACCCACCGAGTTAAACATTGGGGTTGTGTTGAAATCGACAATGTGGAAGGGACGGGTTCATAAAGGGAGCAGGTATGCATTTGGTGGCCTTATTACCAGACTTTGTCGTGGTGCAGGTGTCCCGGAGGAGCACTTGGATTACATGGCGCCACTATTTCCAGCACCGGTGGATATCACTAAGACAAAGGGGCCCGACAATGAGTTCGGCCCAACTCTCACCACTGTAGAGCGCCATAGACGCGATGAGCTGATTATAGCCAGGATGTACGGCCTGGAGATGTTGCGCCACCAGAATGGTTGTCGAGCTTCCATTGACGTGCAAGTGGGTGACGTTGAGAGGCGTTATTCGCTAAATACCCATGCTAAGGCCCTGCTTGGCATTGATTCAGAGTTCCATGAGTCGGTGGACGATGACATTCCCACCGATGAGGATAGACTACGCACTGGCTCAGATGTGGAGTCATATTTTGATGAAGAGGGTGATCCTGCTCAAGTCGGTGATGAGGCCAACGGGGATGATGTTATGGAGGACTGATCAGGGAGTGTTTAACCATACCTTTGTACTGAATTTTGTGATTTTGTGAAGCCCTGGAGACAGTGGTAATGTTTAAGTGTGGGGTGAGGGTGAAAATTATCTCTGTTCTGTATATATTAATAAACACAAGTAGTGTCTATGTTTGTCTTTTAATTTGTTTTGTTTTTGTTTTATTTTAGGTTCCTTGGAAGTTGTTTTCGGTTCTTTGGCCAGGGAAAGTCCATTTGAATCGTACAAAATACAAAAGGATTTTGTCTTTTTAGGATCGAGTAGTCTTCATAGTTGAGTCGCATTGCCCAATGATAGATGGATGACAACCGTCTTAAAGGCAATTTTCGTCATTGAGTCTTAGGTTGAAATTATGAAAGGAAACTTTATGAAAGAATAATTGGAAGTTGATGTATGAATGTGTTTGAACGTTTGTATTTGACTTTAATGACTGCGACTTAAGCTTAAATAAAACCTTGTGCATGAACTAATTGTGTTGCTGTGATTGATCCGTCTTGAGTAAAACTTGTGCCATGAGCGGTGAGTTTTTGGTATCCATGTAATGCATCTGAGTCTAGAACTTGCCCGGCATGTTATTGAAGCAAAATAAAAAGTGGTGATCTGTTTAGAAGATGATAATAGGCTTTTTTTAATTTGTCTTGTATGTTAGCCTTCTCAGAGAAAATATCCCTAGTATTGCCCCATTGAGACTTTTAGCCTTGATTTCGTTCTAACCCACGTAATTGAGCCGAATCCCTTTTATTGATACCGTTAGTTTTGATCCCAAATAATCCCTAATGCACTATGTTAAGATGTAAAAGTGAAGACGGTAGAAAAAGTAAATCGGGTGGAAATGTTTAGTTTCATGGGGAAGAGAGAAAAGAGGTAGAAAAATGATGCCCCATAAGTTTTTTAATCTGGGATTGGCCCTGGTCTTTTGGACATTGTGCACTTCGACTAAGGTTTAAAGCCTAAGTTGAAGGTGGCTAACTTGCAGAATACCTTAATAATGGCCCTGGTCCTTACAAGGACAATATGAAACTTAAATCGAGAGAAATCTATAAGTTGAGGGTGGCTAATGTAAAGAGTTAATTTTTTTTAGGGGAGTTGCAGAAAATAAGGGCGAGGTTGGAAGTACTAGTGAGAAAGTATACAGAATGGGGGACCAAAAGAACGAAAAAGTTGTGAATGTAGCAAGAACATTGAAACAAGTGCATTAAGGAGGATAAGTCACTAATTTTACCTAAATGTATCCTCCCTTACCTCAAGCCTACATTACAACCCGTAAAAGTCCTGTTTGATTCTGGGCAAAGCACGTTTAATTAGTGGAAATGTACATAATGGGCAAGCTTATGATTCTCAATGCATGCATGTGTGATGTCTTTGTTGAGTGAGAGCGTACTATGTTTGCAAAGTCCTTAAACTATATTCAATGTGTTGTATTGAGTGTACAGACTATTCTTTTGAGTGAGGGGCACTTGTTGTATGAAAGATAGGTGATATGTAATGGTGCACATGAAGTTGAATGCGTTGGTTGCAAAAAGTTGTTGAGTCAATACTTGAGTTGTAGGATGTATGAAGGTCTCATATTGTGGGCAAGAACATGCTTGTTTTAACTGATTACAGATCCTTAAGAGGAAGTGGAGGATGCACAAATACCATAGTAGGGAATCTAGGTCTAGGATTAGTTAGTAAGTTGTTCGAGGATGAACAAGGCTCTAAGTGTGGGGTAGTGATCTTAGGCGTATTTATATGCCTAGGAACCTATTAACACCCACATTTTGGCTAAGCTTGGAATCGTTTTATGTTGATTTAGAGTCGTGTCGAGTCATTTGATTTTATATATACTAACCAGTGTAATTAGTTGTGTAGGTGAGCTTAAATAAAGAAACGAGCACGGAAATGGGCATTGGGAAACACAAAAGATCCAAGTGAAGAAAAGTAAGAAAGAAGAGTGAAGCAGGGAAGATTCAGAAGGATTTCCAAATCCCCTCCGCATCGCGGAGAGGGATTGCACCTGTGGTTCGAGAAAGGAAAACAAGGCATAGTGGTATGTGGCCTCTCCGCGTCACGGAGAGGGAGTGCAAACTTTGTGCGCAAATTAACAATTGGGGACATAATGGTCCGTGACAGCCCCGCGTCGCGGAGAAAAGAAGAAGTCTTTGAAATGGATTCTGGCAAGCCCTTCGCGTCACGCCCCTACATGCCAGTCTTGGCCGTTTCGACTTAATTATAAAATGACTCAGATTTTACTTTTATTATATTATTCTTTTTCTGGTTTTGAAGAACGACAATTTGGAGAGTTATTTAATCATTTTTTAGGGTTCTTTCCTAAGCTCTTCTACTTTCGATCTATTTATGATATTTAAACATTGATTGATCGAAAATACTATTATGAGTAGCTAATTTCCCTAGTTCTAGGGCTGTGGCTACAAGATGATTGTAATTTATTGAGTTTTTATGGAATTGATATTGACTATCATATGAATCTTTCTTATGTTCTTATTTTTCGTATTTCATGCCTATCACCATTGAAATAAACATATTGTCCGAATTGAACTCGGGAGAGGAATAAGAGGATAGAGAGTAGAGCATAAGGAGCATGATTTTCTCTTCATAATTAGAGTTAATTTGTATCTAGGATAGGGATATACCTAGAAACCTTGCTTGGTCATTATACATAAAGAAATCGTAATGCTCGATGCTTGGACTAACCTATCCCCACTCAATGATGTATTTAGGTTGCCATTTATCGTAGGCGATTAGAGGTCGGGAGACCATAATCATATATTTAAACCTGTGATCATTGATTCGATAGTTGATAAATATCCGTTTAAAAAGATAAATTGCATGAATCCTAATAAGAGTTGCAGCCCTGGACCATACTCAATCATTTTTTGAAACCTTAAAATTGAATCGTGTTTGTTTAGTTCTAATTTAACATTTAGATTATAAAATCAATCAATCTTGTAATCTTGATAATATTTGTGTTTAACTGAAAGTTTTGGAGAAATTAAGTGATTCTAATTGTGAGTCCCTGTGGGTACGATACCCGCCTCTTTATAAGAACCACTTTAATACTTGAACGACCACGTACACTTGCATGTGCGATTTGTGCATAACAATGTGTGATTTTCTTTGTGAAGAAAAAACGAGCGTCAATAAAATTGAAATGACCAATCTCTGAGTCAGAAATAATTTAATTATGTAGATGCAAAATATTTATTTGATCCGCATAAAGCTAGATCACAAATGGACTATTTATTTATATATGTAGGCACAACAAAATCTTGGCATTCAAAGAATCAAATCATGCAGAAATAATATTGATCTATAAAGAAAGTCGGGAGTGTGTTTGATTGGAATCATGATCTATCATATTAAGAAAATATGTGATTTTCTTTTGAAACGGATATTTCAGCCACCATATACGAAAATGATATATAGCTCAATTGAAGGGAGGATACAATCAAAGGAGATCAGACAACGTATATTTCACCAAAAGTCTTTTTCACACGTGATCTTCAACAAAATGGTGAGATAGACGTTCAAAGACTCATTCAAGTGATAATCTTGTAAACTTATTCACTAAGGATTGTCAACATCAGTATTTGAGAAGTTGTGATATAAGATTGAAATGCATCGTCTCTGAGATATCAAGTAAAGTTTTTATTGGGGGAGAAAATTACGCATTGTACTCTTTTCCTAGTTCACCCTCAAGTTTTGAAATTTCTTTTTTCATCATAACACCACCTTTGAAAAGAAAAAGAGAAAAACAATTTAGAAATTTCTTAATTAATATGTTGTGAAAATGAGGAAATTTCTGAATTCTAATTGTTTGTTGTTGTTATTTTCGTAAGAAGTTTACTTCATTGATGCACTACAACTTACAACAAAAAGTTTTATTATATGACTTTTTTTTTCTGCAAATAACTTCATAAAAGTTATGTCTATTTCCACAATTAGTGCAATCATCAACATCAAAGATATATAGGAACCCCCAAATTACTTCCAATTCTGCTTAGAGAGTCATGAACACAACACTTTAGAGGTAAATTTGGCAATTTCTAATCCTTAAAGCGATGGTCTTTAGGATCTCCTTATTAATTATACGATAGTGTAACAATGATATACCTATGAGCAATGTTTTAAAAGGTAGGGTGCAAGGCGAGACGTTTTATGCAACATGAGATTAGAAGAAAGCCCTAATACATAGGGTAAAAGTCTCATGAATATACGAGACGTATATCTTATATATCCTCAATTTTATATTTTTATTACTAAGTAAATAAGAAAAATCAAACAATTCAATAATTATGCAAAAAAGTTTAAATAGATTACCAACAATGTAGAAAACAAAATATTATAATTATTATTTGAGAAAAGTTAAGCACATAAAATATGATAATAAACAAGTCAATCTCCACATCTACTAGTCCTTCCCACCCTCAACTAATTATATTTGCAATGATTAATATGTATCTATTATAATTAAGAAGGATAAAAATGTAAAAGCAATGACAAACAATGAATTAAGTTGTCTCGGAACATAGTGCTATGTAATTTCTATTTTATCAACTTCAGACGTGATTATTTAAAAAACTATTTATAGCAGTATCATTTTCTATGAGAGTTGCCTTATTTATATATTTTAAGAAAAGTCATGATAACATGATAGTATAGAGTAGAAATATTTTTAAAATAATAATAAAAATATGATTTATAGAAAAAAAAATACTTTAAAAATAATAGAAATTAAATTTAATTCCCGGGGAATACATTTTTATGTTCGGGACTTACGTTTTCTCTCTCCAGAGTTACCCCTTATATTCTAGGGTGGACGCCTTATGAATCTATGTCATTCATTAACACCCTGGAATGTTTTTTGTATTTCCTACCCCGAGACTCGCCACGGAAATGCCTTTGAAAATACTGATTATGAGACATACTTGAAAAATATTCATGGAGGAAACTTTGTTAGATCGTCGCAATAAAGAACAATATCAAAAAATTGTGGTGCAATAACTAGAATATCTTTGTCATTACCCAAATCATCAGATTCAAATTTTGGATATAAAAAAAGTAGTAGGTCTTTTTTTCTTAATAAACATATACCACACAAATTTTAATTAACCAAAGCTACATATAAGAGCTAATAACATCAACGGGAAACAAAAAGAAAATCTTAACTAAGGAAAATCTCATGTGTGAATTAATATTATCATCATCATATAATACCACTAATATCAAATGTACACAATACACAAATTTTATTTGGGATAAATTTTTGTAATAATCTTCAATTGGATATTTATTTTTTTTACTTTTAGAAGTATCTCATGATAGGCCAATAATTAAACCTGTCAATTGAGCCGGTCCGTTCGATTTTGGTCCATAAAGGCCGGTCGGGTAATGGCCCAGGACCAGTAAGGCGCGGATCGGCAGTCGGTCCATTATAATAGTGGGGTGGGCCAGTCCGCCCAGGCCGGTAAGGCTGGCCCGGTAAGGGACCGATACGCGACCCACTGGTTCATCGGCCCGGACCAGCCCGATAAGTATTTTTTTTTTAATTGGGTAATATTCGTAGGGGCGACTTTTTCAGAACGTTATTGTTAGGCCAACGGCCACTTTCCGAAAATGCATTTTTTTAAAGAAATAAATATTTTAGTACACAATTTTTTTTCTAGAAATACCAACACTTTTTTTTATTTTTCCTTCATCAAATCTTCTATTTCTCTCTCAATTTCTCAATTCTCTCTTGTGATGAAAATTTTATATTATATTTTGCAATTAACAATATCAAGTGGAAGTTTTAAACTTTCAAGTGTTCAACATTTCACTAATTTTACGGTTCTTTCTTTAATTTCTTATTCTGGCAATTTGGTATATTTGTTCCTTCTCTTGCTTTTATTTACTATATTAATTCTAGAATATTTAATCATATTATTTTTGTGTTTATAATTTGTATTATTTTAATTTGCATAATGAAAACGATAAAAAAAAAAGAGTAGAAATGTTAAAAATTTGTGTCCTAGAGGTAGTAGTGGTAAGAAAAAAAATATTTACAGTAGAGGTAGTACAAGTAAATTTTATGATCGTATGTTTAACGCACCACCTAGTGAAATTGGACAAATAGGTGTAGTTGCACACGATATGAATGAACGTGACTTACAAGAAAATTACGGTACAGAAGAACAAAATGAGGTAGAAGTAAAAAAAATAATAGTGATTAATAATGATGATGATGTTACACCAACTAGTCTTGCTATTATTATCAGTAATGGTCAATCTAGAACTTGTAATCTACCTCCACGACCTGTAAAAGAAAGAAAGAAAAACTAGTTTAGTATGACATTATTTTACTCGAGTAGTCGGAACAACTAAAGTTGAATGTATTTATGGCACACTATTTGAGCATAAGACCTGGGGTAATAAAGGTGGGACATGTCATTTGGTTAGACATCTTGATGATAAACACCCTGATTGGAAAGAACGAATAGAATAAGGCATTGATTTTACTGGACCAGTCCATGTAGATTAGTCCCACAGACCATAAAATTAATTGGAACGTATAATAAAATGAGGGATCGTGAGGAATTAACGAAAATGATAACTTATGGTTGTCTGTCTTTTTTCATTTGCTTCTTCTGATCCTTTTATTCATTATATACAATCAGTTTGTAATCCCAAGTTTAAATGTATTCCTAAAAGTACTTGTCGATCAGATATTTTTCGACTTCATGGGCAGTATGCATACTATTTACGTTAGTTATTAACAAATTTCCATGTAGAGTTTCTCTTACTTCTGATCTTGGTCGTGCTATAAATAAAAATGATTATTTAACTATTACTTGTCATTGGATAGATAATGAATTTGTCATATGAAAACATACTTTAGCATTTCAATATGATAAAGACCGTAGATATACTACACAATTTATTTCTGAATCTATAGCTATGCTCACAAAATATTATGGTCTAGAACACAAAGTTTTATGTATTACTTTTGATAATGCATCTAACAACATTGTTGCTAGTGATTCATTAAAAGTTGAGCCTAACCCTCTTTTACATGATATTTTTCATCTTAGATGTGCTTGTCATACATATAATTTAATTGTAAAATATGGTCTTTATTATTTTGATCCCACTATTGAAAAAGTTAGGCATGTTGTTGCTTTTATTCAAGAAAATAATAGAAAGGTTAGACTTAAAGAATTTAAAAGAAAATATGAGAAAAATAATCTTAGATCAAGATTAATGCCTGAAGAAATAGAGACTAGGTGAAATTCTACATATGATTTTTTCAAAAACTTGCTACATTATAGAGTGCTTATAACTACAACTTTTAACCAATGTGCATATAAATTTCCTGAAGTCATGTTGCAGAAATTTGATTGGGTTAAAATTAATGATGTTGTTGTATTTTTAGAAAACATTTATGCCGCTACTGTCGTATTATCCGGTGCTTATTATCCTACTATTTTTAGTAATTTAGCTGATGTAGCCGACCTTGCTATATTGTTTAGTGAATATAAACTTAAAGAAGATTATACAACGGATATTACTTAAATGATTGAAAAATTTTAAAAATATTATTTTCCTATTCCTCCTATTTATTGGTTAGTGCTATGTTAAATCAGTGTATAAAATTTGCTATTATGTCTGAATTTGTTCGTATTATATGTAGTGTTTTAGAAATTCAAGTGGATGAGGAACCTAGTATGTTTAAGACTCTGAGTGATACTGTCACGACCCAAAAATGAATGTGATGGCACTCGTCTTATCCAACTAAGACACGTCAGCCTAAAACCCAACGATTTCGATAAAGTGCGGAAATAAAATAAAAATAAAAGTCCAATAACAATTACTAATCCGAATAACAAGTCAACTTAATTTAATCCCCAAAACCTGATTGGCACGTGCACAAGTCTCTAATGTAAATACTAGAATTGAAATAAAATAAGTCCCAAATGACATTGTCTTTCAAGTAAAAACAAAATCATAAACAGGAGTCAGAAGGTCCGCCGAGATGACAAACAACTACCTCACAAATCTCCACAGAAAGCCTCAGAAACAAAGAGAATAGAAGGTATTACGAAGATCCGGGCTCGTACCCTACAAAAATTTGTAGAAGAAAGGGGTGAGTACCAAGCCACACGGTACTCAACAAGTAAACTTCTAAATACAAGTTAAGGGAACAGAATACGGGTACTCCTTATACCCCATCCGAACTTCCACTACTACAACCTGCATAAAACCAGCCCAACCTAACAGTTCAAAGTTTACATAACACACAGCTCAACAACAACACTCTAACAAATTACATATCCTCAACAACAAACTCGATACTCATCAATCAAAACTTCCACAGAAAGGCACTCACAAGATCAGCAACACACAAGATCAGGTTCATCAATGATAAAAATGTGCAATGCAATGAAATGTAATGTCAAGTATAGTGATGCATGTCTGACCTAATGATACACAACTGTTGTCTCTCAGTCCGGGACTCATGGGGGACATATCTGTCCATGCATCCATCGCGGTACGCGACACGTCCCTCGATAATAGAATCTATTGCGGCGTGCGATACGTCCCTCGAAATATAGTATCCGTCGGGGTGCGCGACACGTCCCTCGAAATGGTACATCCTATTTAATTTCTTACTCTTTCTCAATTCACATAACACTTGTCAAAATCATGACTCAGAACAATGCAAATGACATGTTCACACAAATAATAAGGAGATGACCATTTTCATAATAATGCACAATTCGCAACAACACAATGCTTCAACAAGCCTTTCAAACCATTCTCAACACATCACACACCAACAATTAATCACATTGCCTTTTATTACCCCTTTTTCATCATTAGAATTAATTAATATGGACAAGTCAACCCATCATTACCCCCAAACACTTATTACAAGAAAATACATGAATTCCATACACTTAACAAGGGTTTAGAAATCCACTTGCCTCAAATAACCAAACAATCACTCTGAGACTTGAGGCTTCCCTTTTTACTGAGCTTCCAAATCAATACAATCTATTCAAGTAAATAATCACAATAAGGTTTTGAAACTAACCCCAAAAATTCACTCAAACCAAAAATCGCGTTCCTAAGTTTCAAGCTTAAGGCTAAGTCTTTATCCCTCCAATTGACATAATTATAGTGGTATTAATATAATACAAACCTACTAATTAATTACCTATCTTAATATACCAAAATTTAAAATCATAAATATATTTAGACAATCCACCTACTATGTAATTTGATAACCAATATATCAAAACTTGAATCATAATATGATAACTATAAGAAAATTGTGAAATCAAAACTATATCCATAATCATTATGCATACATACGATCCACTATATAAGGTAGTTACACCAAAATTTCAATTTATTTCAGGATTTACTCCACAATTATTTTGTCATAATTACTCAATGATTGGCACTAAAATTTCCTCAATTCTAAATCAATACAGCATATACAAAGTTGGATAATTAATTTTGCAACTCAGTTTTTCTCTCCTATCCCTTTTCCACCATTATTACAATAATGAGAATAATAATAATTATATTATGGCCTCTGTTCCTATTCACAAATGCATAAATTAAGGTATTGTAAATTCTTACCTTAACGTGAAGTAGTCGGCTTTCACGCCAGCCGCCGGTTTGTGCAGGTAACTTTCCACGACCTTTTCTTTTTCTTTTTCTCAAAGTAATTATAAGGTGCTAACTCACACTATTCTTAAATAAATTTTGGACTTAGCCCATTAGCCATCAACTAAAATTAATTATTTAAAATCCACCGTCGACAAAATAATCGTAATTAACAAATAGCTCAAAATTATCCAAAAATAATTTTCCGGGTCAATATATTATCCACCACTAAAAACCATGTTCGTCCTCGAACATAAGGAAGAAGAAGGAAGAAGAACCGGCAACACCAAAAGTCTAAGTTATGACCTACCAGTCAGTGTTCATCTCTCTATGTGAGCTCCTCTTTAAAACCATTTCATAAAGAACAACTACTAAGAACTGAACTTTCGAATCAAAATTTGATATATCTACAAATCAGGAGTAATTATCAAGCCACAGACTAACTAACCCATCAACTCAATCTAAACATAAACCCATTAGACCTTAACACAACCATCATGACGAATCTTTTCTCACATAACCAAGATAACATTTTGAATCAATACCGGCTACAACCAGAAGTGAACTTGAACCAACCACCATACACTCATAATGCACAAACCATCACAGATTTTATCAAGATTTCCTTTTCACAACACAATCTTTTTACGAGCCTAAGTTATAAACATCTAATCTTTAGATATTGGGTACTCATCAAAGGAGAATCAAACTTATCTAACCCAAAGAAGAAAATGATCAAGTAACCACCCAGCGAGTGATACTCCCAAGCATATAGAACCTCTAGCAACACTTGTCGGAGCACTTAGATCAATAGTTGTGATTGTAGACAAACCTTAAGAACAATAAAACTAGACCCAATGGTCCCCACATTCAATCACACATAGCCAAAGCGTGATACTGATGATGAGATAAATCTTAAGTCTGTCGGACAATTGTAAAATTTCATGACAGCTCTCCAATAAATTTTCATAAGCAAAGTTGTGCATGTAAAACCATTGGAATACTTTAACTACTTTAAGAAAACATCAAATATGTCATATAAAAAACGATCAAGTTTTTCCAAGCATCCTATCCTACCAAGAGGATCAAGTCTTTCCAAGCATCCTATCCTACCAAGAGGACATTGTAGGATCGGTACATCCGATCCACCACTAGGGATCTACCCATAAAAGTGAAAACATGTGTGGACATAGACAACTAATCACGCTCCGAATCATATAAAAAATGAAGTAGATGGTCATATAAGAATACACAGAACCAAGATCGAATAATACTAGATACTCCTTCCATAGTGCTCATATGAATAAAATTTCATTCATCTGACTCCATCGCTCTATTTTTAGCCACCCACAATCAACCAGTCTGATCCCCATTACAATTTTACATATACTCAATTTATCAAATCCCACACACTTCTCACAGTACCCCTCATTGAAACCAACACACTTAGTACCAACAAACATCATAACCACACCAACCATTTACCTTACTCTCAAACCATCATTGGTATCAAAGTCTTCTTAGCAAATACATTATAGCCTCCAAATGTTTCGAACTATGACACATTCTCTTTCCATGTAAGAATTTCATGACAATTACGAATCCCACCCAAGGTTGATAGCACTAATTCCAAATCTGATAGTACCCACTCATCGATATAAAGCGCTATTAAATCATACCCACATTCAAGTTCACGCAAACTTTCACATACCATGTTTCAACTATCATTTCAAACTATCACATACCTCATGCCAAACTCAGATAAATTCTTAGTCACTCCAATAATTCTATATACTATAAACACATAATCTTTATTATCATCAAGTGTGTATGCAACACATCACAACGGTCTGTATATTTCCATCAACAAATTAAAGTAGTTTCAATCCCCTCGAAATCCTCATTAATCATGTAGAAGTGTAGGTCCATACCGTTGCACATCCATAAGTTACCTATCATAATTTGAACAATCTAGCTCGACATAACCACATAGAATCTTTCATATATCATTGCTTGTCACCCAAATCAAAATTCAATCTTTATATAAGTTGATGATAAACTCCTAGTAAGTCTGTGCTGAACCATTTCACATCTCATAGTCATATCTGAACTCAAAGGCAAAAATTCATACGACCTTCCAACTCCTTACCAAGGGTCTATATAAAGGGTCTTATTCCTTCAGCTTTCTTAAATTCTTTCCATGACACAAATTTCAAATACCTTGAACTCTTCAATACACCAAAATTTTGTTCCATTTTCCTAACTCGCTTACTAGTCTTATTCTTTGGCCAACAACCCATGGCATTTTTAACTTATCCTCTAAATCATAACATTATGTGAAACCTCCCTTAGGTCCTTTAACAATCAAAAGAAACCAAATTTACGACTCAAATTATACACAAGTCCTTCCAAATGCTCAATACTTAATGTGATCGATCATTTTTTACCTTACCAATTCATACCTTGACAAAGCATACTACCACGAACATAAACTCATCATGAAAAACTTGAATTTCGATGCCAACAGTGTAACACAATCACATTCTCTATCAGCATTAGCTCATACATTGGAGATCTTTATGAATTCACATATCATAGCTTATCATAGATCACCTCTCTAGCGACCTTATCATATCATTCGCTAAAAATTCAACCGTACTCATTACCAAACTCAAAACCACAAAAACACCTATCATCACACTCGAGTTGAATGTCTGTACACTCTTTTCTCAAATTTTATCAAATAGTTTTTACCCATATGAATGACACGTAACATTATCACCTTAACAAGAGCAAAACAGATGGAACCACATGTCTCTAAACCCAATTCTCCAATTTCCTCTGAAGATATATCTTTAACCCTTGCAATCAAAGTAAATATCCTAGTTCTCTCCTCATTCTGAAAGCTAAACTACATACCACTAATTCTTCCCATTATGGCTCTAGCTCCTTTCAATTCTATTCGAGTGGTGTCCCAACATCTCATACAACTTTCCATAAAACCACACTACTTACCAAATAGTAGCAAACCATAACCTTAGATACTCAAAAGGCATCATTACCATACAAAATCCTTTTGACCAACAAACCTTATCATAAAGTTGCATTCCAACCATAATTCATCATAAAACTTTATTACCATCATGCTTAGTTAGCCGTTGCCATCACCACGAATTCAACCTCGCCATCAACATGACATCCCAAACCTAGCTATGCCAACCATCCCAGGGACTCACTCAATTTTTTTTATATGCACTTTCTTAGTAAAATTCTTAATTGCCTTCACACAAGTAAACTCTTTGAAAATTTTCTTTACCCATAAGCTTTTCATTCCGATATCGATCCACTCCCTTGGAGCTTACAATGAAATCACCACTCATTTAAAATCCTCAAGATACCCTTCACAACCTAAACACATGAATACCGTACCAAAGATCCACAACTAAAAGTTTCCTTATAAATAATGCCTAACCCAAGCGTCCGTAGTAACAAACTAGTTGGTTTCTCAAACGTGAATGCAACATCAAATTTAGTTATATGAGAATGTGATAGAACTGATAATTCCTCAAGTAGTTAGTATTATTACTTGACAATCGGTGTATCCATTTCCATACACAACTAGTATCACACCATGAAAGTCTGTTAGATCCACCATTAGAACACCTCGTACCTATTGAAAAGATCGTACCCAAATAGCCCACACATTTCTATCAATTGAGTAGTTGCTAAATATTGTCAAATCTATTCGATCTCTCATCCAAAGTGATATGCATTTCTTCATATATCAGGTCGATAGCAGGAGTAACACACTCCATTAACTCTAACCAAGTAAGAATTAGTACCATTGTAGCAGTCGCATCATGACCCTCTGTGATATAGACTAAATATATAAAATTTTAGTAGAGATTCGGACCTCAACTGGTACAACATCATTCTCATCATTCGCTAAGCAACCCATATATGTTACCACAACTTAGCTAACTGTACCAAAGTTACAATGTTCATTATTTAGTTATCCTTTTAGTCATTCACTTATAATTGTCGAACCACTTAAGATATTGCCTATACCACACAAGTATTATTCCCTCTCCTGGGTAGCTAACCCGAAAAGATAACACATTCATGAAGTCCCTCAAACCACTATTCAACCTCATCATTTAAATATTTTCAAAGTGAATCATCGAGATATCATCTTACTCAACCCCTTCAAATTGTTGAACATTATGAATCACTGAACATTTCAAATCCGACTACATATCTTTTTCATAAGTTTATAACTTTCACCTTAGTACTAGGTCTAACATTCAAGTCCTACACGACACACCAACCGCACGCACGAGTCATCACTATAAGTGAGAGTGAATGAAGTGAAGCGATAAGAATCAAATCGGACCAAGGAGGCACGATAGAGATTCAAAAAGTGAAGATTTTTCTTAAAATTCACTATAGCCTCTCGAAGATAAGTACAGACGTCTCCGTACAGATCCTCGAGAGTCTACTTAGACTCATCTTGTATACACGTTAGACCAATGAACCTGGGGCTCTGATACCATTTGTCATGACCCAAAATTGGATGTGATGGCACTCGTCTTATCCCACCAAGACAAGTCAGCCTAAAACTCAACCATTTCGATAAAGTGCGGAAATAAAATAAAAATAAAAGTCCAATACAATTACTAATCCGAATAACAAGTCAACTTAATTCAATCCACAAAATCTGGTTGTCACGTGCACAAGCCTCTAATGTAAATACTAGAATTGAAATAAAATACGTAAGTCCCAAATGACATTGTCTTTCAAGTAAAAACAAAATCATAAATAGGAGTGAGAAGGTCCGCTGAGATGACAAACAACTACTTCACAAATCTCCATAGAAAGCCTCAGAAACAAAGAGAATAGAAGGTATCACGAAGATCCGGGCTCGTAACCTACAAAATTTTGTAAAAGCAAGGGGTGAGTACCAAACCTTACAGTACTCAACAAGTAAACTTCTAAACACAAGTTAAGGAAACAGAATATGGGTACTCCTTACACCCCATCCCAACCTCCACAACTAAAACCTGCATAAAACCAGCCCAACCTAACAGTTCACAATTTACATAACACACAGCTCAACAACAACACTCTAACAAATTACATATCCTCAACAACAAACTCAATACTCATCAATCAAAACTTCCACAGAAAGGCACTCACAAGATCATCAACACACAAGATCAGGTTTATGAGTGATAAAAATGCGCAATGCAATGAAATGCAATGTCAAGTATAGTGATGCATGTATGACCTAACGATACACACCCGTTGTATCTCAATTCAGGACCCATGGGAGTCATATCTATCCATGCATTCGTCGTGGCATGCGACACGCCCCTCGATAATAGAATCCATTGCGGCGTGCGATACGTCCCTCGAAATAAAGTATTCGTCACGGCGCGCGACACATCCCTCTAAATGGTACATCCTCTTTAATTTCTTACTCTTTCTCAATTCACATAACACTTGTCACAATCATGTCTCAGAACAATGCAAATGACATGTTCACACAAATAATGAGGAGATGACCATTTTCATAATAATGCACAATTCACAACAACACAATGCTTCAACAAGCCTTTCAAACCATTCTCAATACATCACATACCAACAATACCTCATTTTGATCATTAGAATTAATCAATTTGGACAAGGTAACCCATCACCAAGTCTGATTACCCCCAAACACATATTACAAGGAAGTACACGAATTCCATGCCCTTAACAAGGGTTTAGAAATCCACTTGCCTCAAATAACCGAACAATCACTCCGAGACTTGAGCCTTCCCTTTTCGTTGACCTTCCAAATCAATACAATTTATTCAAGTAAATAATCACAATAAGGTTTTGAAACTAACAATACCCATATTACTATAGGTTTAGCCTAAACCCAAAAACTCACTCAAACCAAAAATTACGTTCCTAAGTTTCAAGCTTAGGGTTAAGTATTTATCCCTCCAATTGACATAATTGTAGTGGTATTAATATAATACAAACCTAATAATTAATTACCTATCTTAATATACCAAAATTTAAAATAATAAATACATTTAGACAATACACCTACTATTTAATTTGATAACCAATATATAAAAACTTGAATCATAATATGATAATTATAAGATAATTGTGAAACCAAAACTAGATGCATAATCATTATGCATACATACGGTCCATTGTATAAAATAGTTAGACTAAAATCTCAATTTGTTTAAGGATTTACTCCACAATTATTTTGTCATAATTACCCAATGATTGGCACTAAAATTTCCTCAATTCTAAATCAATACAGCATATACAAAGTTGGATAATTAATTTTGCAACTCAGTTTTTCTCTCCTAACCCTTTTCCACCATTATTATAATAATGAGATTAATAATAATTATATTATGACCTTTGTTCCTATTCACAATGCATAAATTAAGGTATTGTAAATTCTTAGCTGAACGTGAAGTAGTCAGCTTTCACGCCTGCCACCGGTTTGTGCAAGTAGGTTTCCACGACCTTTTCTTTTTCTTTTTCTCAAAGTAATTATAAGGTGCTAACTCTCATTATTTTATTTTTCACACATGGGCCAAATAATAGAGGGTCTTAAATAAATTATGGACTTAGCCTGTAACACCCCGTATGCTAGAACTACCAAAATGCAGATTTTTAGAAGCTACAGGTACAACACACGGTTGCCACCCACGGACCTTAGGGTGACCCATGGTCCGTGGATGACCACCTGCAGCCCTCCCAAGAAAGCCCCAAAAAATTCCTTTCGGTGTCGACCCACGGCCGGACCTACGGACCGTATGCCAGGCCACAAATCGTGGTCCTTGTCCATGGATCGATGCCCCAAATTTCCAGGCTCAGTCGCGACCGACGGACGACCAGCATGGACAGTCAGTCAATCTACGGTCCGTCGGTCTGGTCTGTAGGTGACCCCGACAGCAGTTAAGTCAAGGGTCGTTTGGTCTTTTTCCTATGCATTGGACCCCTAAACTACTTCGTTTAACCCCTAAACTACGTAGTTTTGACCAGTTTTAGCCTAGAAACATAATTAGACTTTACCCAACTCAGATCATTCATCAAAGAAACTTAGAAATTAGAACGTAAGAGGAGAAAGAGGTCAAGAACTCTAGTTCAAGAACGCAGGAAGGTTCCATCAGTTCCAGCCCCGAAATCGAAAGATTTCTCCGTGGAATTTGTCATCAGGTATGTGGGATTTCACTAGTGGGTTCCTTTCCCCCATTAGGTCCCTAGAATTCAGTCAGATTCATGATTCCCTTATTACCAACAAGACCTAGGGTTTCTAGAATCTCAGCAGATTTTTATGAATTAGTTACTTTAATGTTCCTAATTAGTTTATCATGATTTTAGCGTGTTTTATCCTAAATTCCTTCGTAGTTTCAGAACCCTAACTATGTAGTTCTTTTAGTTCATGAATTGCACATGCTACGTCAGATTATTCAGTTATACATGCTCCAGTTATAAATGTTTCTTTATTAGTCCATTAATGTTACATTTTCAGTTAGCATGTCAGTATTTGAGCTATCCAAGATTTACAACATTTTAATTATAAATTGCTAAATTACATAATCAGTTGGGAGTATATTAATATCGAGTGGACTAGGGTTAGTCACCCGTAGGTCCCAGAACTACCTGCCCCATAGGTTGTAAGTCCCCTCTGTGGGCAATATTTTAGTGATCACACCAGTAATACCTTTATACCTCTGGCAGGGTATATTGGGTCCTCTCGATAGGGTGTATACATCGAACTCCACGTTTAGCTCATGTGGTTTTATGTCTGTTATTAGTAGCTCCCACAGTTCAGTCAGATTCTATTGCATCAACCATGTTATCAGTTCAGTATTCAGTCTGAGCATGTTATAAACTTGGTCACTGTATTCAGTTAGCTCATGTTCAGTATATTCAGTATCCTTATCATGCTCAGATTACATCATTGCTTTATTGCTTTGTTCAGTTATATTATTGTTCAGCTTTATCCTATCCTGAATGCTCAGTACCTTTCAAATACTGACGCATACTCTGCGCTACATCTTCTCGTGATGTAGGTTCAGGTTCTCAGCTTCCAGATCACGCATAGATTGGTTCCCAATCTTTAGTTCAGCAGCATCAGTGGTGAGTCCTTATTCTTCGAGGACGATTGACATGTTATCTTTCTATTTTTGGTCTTTTAGTTTTAGTTTTTTCTAGATTTAGCTGGGGCATGTCCCAGCATCTCTAGTCAGTTAGAGGCTTTATTTCAGACATAGTTAGATTTAGCTTTAGTTTTGAGTTCATCTTCAGTTGTTATTGAACTCTTCTCATATTATTTTATTCAGACAGTTTATGGGTATTCCCCATCACTTTTAGTTTATCTCATGTCTTATGCCTCCGATCAATATTTCTTTTAAGTATGCTTATTATATGCCAGCAGGATTAGCTTGGAGTCACTCGTGATCCTAGGTCCCGTGTCCGCGTCATGGGGTTAGCCTCGGGGCGTGACAAACTTGGTATCAAATTATTAGGTTTAAGTGTCCTAGAATGTCTGAAAAACCGCACTAAGTAGAGTCCTTTTCATGGGTGTGTAGTACACCACATCTAATGAGAGGGAGGCTACAAGGTGTTTTAGGAAAACTTCATTTTCTTTCTACTCTTATCGTGCGTGAGGTATGATCCAACTTCTCATTATAATCCTTTGTTATGCATTTCAGATCATGCCTCCTCGTAGAGCTTAAGCAAGGAATGCGAATATCAGGAATGCAAACACAGCTCCTCCAGTCCCAAATCAGGAAGTTTTGAATGCTGAATTTTGTAATGCTATCCAGTTGTTGGCAAAGAGTATGACCAACCAGAACAATCAGCAGGTTCCAGTTTTGGCAAATACTAATTGGGTCAGCTGCAGTTAGAGTACGGGATTTTTTAGGATTTATCCGCCTGAGTTCTTAGGATTGCAGATTAGTGAGGATCCTCAAAACTTCATAGATGAGGTCAAGAAGATCTTTAAAGTGATGCAGGTAACTGAGAATGATCGGGTTGAGTGGGCATATTACCAACTTAAGGATTTAGCTCATATATGGTATACTCAGTGGAAAGAGAATAGGGGTACAAATACAGCTCCTGTCACTTGGGATTGGTTTAGTGAAGCCTTTCTTGATAGGTTTTTCCCAAGAGAGCTAAAGGGGGCAAAAGCTCAGGAGTTTATGAACTTAAGGCGAGGCAACATGACAGTCCAAAAGTACAGACTCAAGTTCACCCAATTCTACAGGTATGCTCCTCACATGGTTGTCGATTCCAGGTCCCAAATGAACAAGTTTTTATATGGAGTAGACTTGGTAAAAATAGAGTGCAGGAATGCTATGTTGCTGGAAAATATGAACATATCTAGGCTCATGACTCATGCCCAGTAAGTTGAGGGAAATAAGCTTAGGGAACATGCCAAGGAGAATAAAAAGGCTAGGACTGGGAACTATGAGTATTCCCAACAGAAATAGGATGGTGGAAATCGCTTGCAGGTTTAGCAGAAATCTTCAGCCCCAGCACCTTCATCAGCTAGTGTTCTATCCTCCAAGTTCAGACATGATCAGAAAGGTAGGGCATCAGGCTCTAAGTCACAGGGAAGTGTTTCAAGCACCAGAACTTACCCAACTTTTCCTAAGTATGGTAAGAACCATCCGGGCGAATGTCTTACAAGAAAGGAAGGATACTTTGGGTGTGGTCAGTCTGGTCAAAGATTGAGGGATTGTCCTTCTAAAAAGGGTCAAGAAGGCAATACTAGTAGAGCTCAATCTACAACTACAGCAGCGCCAACAAGCTCCCCGACTCAGCAGGGTAACTCATCTGGTACAGGTGGCGATCAACACCAAAACAAGCTCTATGCTCTTCAGGCTCGCCAGAATCAGGAAGATTCTCCTAATGTAGTCATTGGTACGTTACGAGTCTTTAATCTCAATGTTTATTCTTTGTTAGATCCAGGGGTTACTATTTATTTTATAACTCCTTATATAGCAGTCAAGTTTGATGTTAGTCCAGAAATTCTCTTAGAACCCTTCTCAGTCTCTACCCCAATTGGTGACCCAATTATAGCTAGACGGGTATACATAAATTTCCTTATCACAGTTTCTCAAAAAGTCACCTTAGCAGATCTTGTAGAGTTAGAAATGGTAGACTTTGATGTCATTCTAGGCATGGATTGGTTACATTCATGTTATGCCTTAGTCAACTGTAGAACTAGGATTGTTCATTTTTAGTTTCCAGATGAACCAATCTTAAAATGGAAGGGTAGTAGCTTAGCGTCTATAGGTCGATTCATTTCTTACCTTAAGGCCAGAAAAATGATCTCTAAGGCTTGTCTCTATCATCTAGTTCAGGTTAAGGATTTAATCTCCAAAACTCCAACTCTTGAGTCAGTTCCTGTAGTGAATGAGTTCCCAGAAGTGTTTCTAAAAGATCTTCCCGGAGTTCTTCCTGAAAGGGAAATCGACTTTGGAATTGATCTCCTTCGAGATACCCATCCCATTTTTATTCCTCCTTACAGAATGGCTTTAACTGATTTTAAGGAATTGAAGGAGCAGTTGAAAGACTTTCTAGATAAGGGCTTCATCAGACCTATTATTTTTCCATGGGGTACACCAGTGTTGTTTGTGAAGAAGAAAGATGGTTCCCTCAGAATGTGCATTGACTATAGGCAGTTGAACAAGGTCACAATCAAGAATAAGTATCCCATCCCCAGGATTGATGACTTGTTTGACCAACTTCAGGGTTCTAGTCATTTCTCAAAGATAAACCTCAGATCTGGTTATCATGAGCTCAGAGTCAGAGATAGTGACATTCTGAAGACAACCTTCAGAACTCGGTATGGTCATTGTGAATTTTTAGTTATGTCATTTGGACTAACCAATGCTCCTGCAGCTTTCATGGATTTGATGAACATAGTGTTCAATCAGTATTTGGACTTGTTCGTTATCGTCTTTATTGATGATATCCTCATTTACTCTAGGAATGAGGAAGAACATGCGAATTGTTTGAGGGTTATTCTGCAAACTCTCAAAGATCGCCAGTTATTCGCTAAATTTAGCAAGTGCGAGTTTTGGTTGCAATCAGTTGCTTTCCTTGGGCATATTGTATCTAGCGAAGGAATCTGAGTGGATTCTCAGAAAATAAAAGCAGTAAAACAATGGCCTAGACCTACCTCTCCTATAGATATCAGAAGTTTTTTGGGTCTAACAGGTTATTCCAGAAGGTTCGTGGAAGGATTCTCATCCATAGCCTCTCCATTGACTAAGATAACTCAGAAAAAAGTTAAGTTTCAATGGTCAGATGATTATGAGAAATACTTTGCAGAATTGAAAACCAGGTTGACTACAACTCTTGTTTTGAATTTACCAGAGGGTTGAGACGGTTATGTTATCTATTGTGATGCATCCAGAGTCAGCCTAGGTTGTGTATTGATGCAATGAGGTAAGGTTATAGATTATGCTTTTAGACAGCTTAAGGTGCATGAGAAGAACTATCTGAATCATGACCTTGAGCTTGCAGTAATGGTGTTTGCACTTACGGTTTGGAGATGCTATGGAGAAAGTGCAACTCATTAGAGATACACTTAAGACAGCCCAGAGTCGCCAGAAGTCTTATGCAGATGTAAGGAGAAGGGAATTAGAGTTCCAAGTTGATGATTGGGTTTTACTGAAAGTGTCTCCTATGAAAGGGGTGATGATATTTGGCAAGAAATGGAAGCTCAGTCCTAGATATGTAGGCCCTTACAAGATTTTGAAAAGGATTGGTAAAGTGGCTTATGAGTTAGAGTTGCCAATAGATTTAGCAGCAGTGCATCTGATCTTCCACATTTCTCTATTGAAAAAGTGTGTGGGTGATCCAGCATCCATTGTACCTTTAGAAAGTGTGGCTGTAAAAGATAGTCTCACTTATGAGGATGTACCAATTGAGATTCTTGATCATCAGGTTAGAAGGTTGAGAAACAAAGAAGTCGCTTCAGTTAAGGTTTTGTGGAGGACTCAGTTCATAGAGGGAGCTACTTGGGAAGCAGAAGTAGCCATGAAGGCCAAGTATCCTCACCTCTTTCCTTCCGATTCCACTCCAGCTTGAGGTAATAGTTCCTCTTCTCTTTTTCAGTCATTCATGCGTATATTCAGTTTTAGTAGCTTGCTCCTTCAGTTTGTACTTGCATTTTCAGTGTATTTGCTTGGTCTTGGAA